>CAJVQA010000885.1:0-29214 GCA_910591915.1 Cetraspora pellucida | reverse complement strand
TTCTACAGGATCGATCACCGTATGCTCGGCTCTCACAGCTGTGCAAGGTACCATAGTCTGCCCTGTACATTGGGTCTAACTGTCATTAACTTGGCCTTCTACATAAAGAACATTTTTATTTAGTAGACAAAATATAGATTGTATAATAAAAAAAAGTTATAAATTAAAAACTAAATAATTTAAATATTTTTTATAAATTTATAAATTAATAAAAAAAAAATTTAATTAAAATATAATAAATTTATTTTTAGACCTTAATATTATAGTATATATAATCCTAAAAATATAGTTTAAAATAACAGTTATTAGATTTAATATTATTAATAAGCTTTTTAATTTATTTTATAAAAATATTATGTATCAGAATTAATGATACAACCTATATTTGTTTATTATAAATGCATTTTATTTAACCAAAAACAGATCAGATAAAGCAGTGTGAGTTTTAGAGTTTCCTTTAGAGTTATTTTTTTGATGCAATTAGAGTTAGTTGGTTATATAGAATATCAAGAATATAATTTATGCAGTATAAAAATTATATGAGCTGCTGTCAGGCAGATTGATATTGTTTAAAAAACCAATATCTTAAATTTATAGCTTATATTTTGATAAATTTTGAATTTAATTACTCAATAGTTAAAAGAATGTTTAGATCTCAAGCTTTTTTTTAAATATTAAATAATTAAATTAGTTTCAAATTCATCAAGATATAAGTTAAAGTTAATGAATTATTAGTAATATTTTGTACTCAAATATAATAGCAAATAAAAGTATTTTTCTGCTAATCAATAAAATAATTTAAGCTTATATTTAATAAAATATTTTTTAAAAGTTGTATAATATATAAAAAAGTTTTAATATTAACTTTTGTATTACATATCTGAATAAAGTCAATTATAGTTTGGTTAGATTTTTATTTAATTTTTTTTTAATATTAAGATAAGTATTTGCAACCTAGAGATCAATTATGAAAAAAGTATAAAACTAGTTATCTATATAATTTTAGTTATTGTTTAATTAAGTAGTCTATCTGAAGGTTCTATACTAGTTGCCATACCTGAAATTGCTTGTAAATTTTTTATTTAAATACTCTAATTTCTGTATTCATCTACCTATTTACATTTACTAATGATTCTAATTAATTTTGATAAAAATATATTATAATTAGTAAGTTTTTAAAGCAGTTTGCTTATATAATAAGTTTTTAATCTTGTACTAAATCTTTTAAAATTTTTTGTATCCTATTCTTATAGTTGACTTAGTGTTACTGGCAAATTGGTAAGATTACACACACATAAACAAGACAGAAATGCAACAAATTGTTACTATTGAACAGAATATATCATATAATGTCCTTAACGTCTTAGAGGCAGAATGATTTAGCACTGGTCTAAAGTGATGATTAAGAAGCATTATTAAGAGAATTAGGATGGAGTAAGTAAAAGGGTTCTAAAAGAGCATTCTACTTTGTGAATTTTATTTTTTTCTGAGTAGGAATTTTAGAAGTCTTTATTTATTAACTTTATTACTTTTTGTAAGATAGGAAAGGCATATACTTTGTTCAAGTGAAAATAATTCCTTTTTATAAGGATTTTACAGAAAAGCAAGAAGAATATTTTCAAAAAATTCACTATTATTCTAATATATTTTATTCTATTACCTCAAGCTTTTTTTCTTCTTTTAGCTAATACTTTTACCTTCACAGCCTCTAGTTCTCTAACAACATTTTTACATTATTCTCTTCTATTTTTCTAAGTACTCCTTTTCATAGTATAGATAAAACTCTATTTTAAGAATAAGTACATATCCTCTTTTAGCCATTGGTTAACATTTCTATTACTGTTACACTGTGCTGCAAGTTTTTTTGTTTATATAGAATCTAAACCAATTCATTCCTTTTTAATTTAACTCTTTATCTCTTACTTTTTACAGCCTCTGCTTCTTGCTCATTTAATGCTTTCTTTTTAGCTTTCAATTAACATTTTTACTTCTACAACCATTCCATCAATTGGAAACACACACACATGACTACAAGCTTTATCTTACAAGGCAATATTAACCTATTGACTCATTTTAGCTTTTACTTTTGTCAATTAGATTAATGCAGATTACTTTACTATTTCATACCTAATAGCAGTAATTGTTCTGAGGCTTAGCAGCTATAGTCATGATCTCATACAGCATCAATTCAGAACTTTACTGTTCATCTATTTTAGACAGTTCTTCAAGGTTGAGAGGTACAGGTTTGCTACTAGTAGTACTATAGTTAAAACCAATATTTGCAATTGGAATTTACTATTAAATCACTATGTTTTTGTAGAGTTTACTTAATTCTAGTACCTACTTTACAATATATCTCTATTATTTTTTGATATTCAATTAAGTTTTTAGTTCAGATAATCTAAAAAGATAGATACAAACATGTTTTTAGTTTATATGTTTTTTAAATATATAACTTATTATACTAAAAAATTTTGGTAGCCTGATTAGTTACAACAGATTTTTCTTAGAAACTAATACTTTATTTAGTTTTATAAATTTTAATTTTGTTTCTTAAGTCTAGTTTTTATAGTAGTATTATTGAAAGTTCAATTTATTTCTCTACTTAGATCCTTCAAGTAGGCTTTTATCTTTCTAATTTCTATAATTTATATAATATGAAAATTTATTATAGGTTTATATTGTCTAATATTAGTTTTATTTCTTTATATAATAGTATATTATATAAATAATATAAGACTTTTTAGTTATACTAATATAATACAAATAACAAATATTTTATCTCAATGAATAGTGAAAGATAATTAATTATAATATAGAAAGAATTTTAAATTTTTATTGATACTAAAATTTAAATCTTAGATTTATTACTTGGAAAAGTGATAACATGAAGATTTTTATTTAAAAAAATAAAAAAAAAACTATTTTTTATTTATGAAATAAGCTTAATAAAGTTTTTTTGTAAAGAAAAAAAATGATTAATAGATATATAAAATTTAAGTATATTATAATACTACTTATATTACTTATTAAAAGAATTTAAGTTATTTAGTTATAAATTCTATTTAGTTTAATTTTTTTTGATATATAAAAATAAGTTAGTAAAAATATATTATATTCTTTTTAATAAAACTTTTAAAATTTTTAAACAAAAATAACTTAGCAAAAACTTAATTTAATTAGAGTTTTACAAATGCTTATATTAAATATATTAGTATTCTATTAGTAATTAGTAATCTTATATTATAATTACAAAAAATTAGATACTATTATAGATATAGTTACAAAGTAATATAAAATACTAGTAAATATAAACACAAAATATCAAAAACTATTAAAGATACAAATATAAATATCAAATACTATTAAAAAAATAGATATAAAGTTTTAGATATAAGTGCTATAGAGTTTTATTAATACTTATATTAGATATATTAACATTATATTAAATATTTATATTTTATATTTCTAAATATAAAAATACTAAACAGTATTATAAATACAGATATTTATAGACATAAAGTACTAGACAGTATTAAAGATATAAGTATAAAAGTTTGCAAATACTTATATTTATTCTAAAATTTTTAGTTTATACCTATGTTTAAAGCTTTGTGACTGTACTTGTATTTATACTTTTATTAAACATAAATATAAGTAAACTCTAATAAGTATAAGTATTAGATATTATTATAAATTTAAACATAAAATTTTAGATATTACTAAAGATATAATAATAGTATAACTTAAAGTAATTTGATAAGTTATATAATATAAAATATAATATTTAGTAAAGTAGATTAATGTTTGAAACTAGTTTTATTTTTTTTATGTTAAAACCAGTTTTAATCAGATTTAATTTAAGAAAAAATAAAACTAGTTTCAAACTCTAAAGTAGACAAATTATTAATTTTTAAGTAATAAATTTAATATTTAAATTCAACAAACAATAAATTTAGAAATTATATTTATATTATAATAGTTGTTTTTCACTAATTAATTAAATTTATATATTTGTAATCTTAAATACATCAAGTTAGGTTCTACTTAACATTGAAAGCTCAAAGTATCTATATGAAGTATAACATTAGGGGTGTGGTGACTTAGTGAAGTAATTAAGTTATCAATCCTCCAAGTGATAAGTTGTGAGTTCAAAACCTTCTGATAGTGAAAATTTAAAAAACTACCTATATTATATTAGTATTATGAAAGGTAAGTAGTATTATGGCAACAGCACTTTATCGATTAGTTTGGATCAGTACCTGTAACATGATTGCACCAGATAACTGGCAAGTCATGAGGCATCTGTGCAATATTAAAGTTATACAGAAAAATGCAAACCAGCATTGAGTGTTGCAAACCCAAAATAAGTCTTTGTAACTGTGTAAATCTGTGAACTAGAAAACTGGAGCCCACTTAGGAAGACCTTAGTAGAGAAGTAACACAGATCTTTAACAGTACTACTATAATGACTAGACCTAGAAAACAGATACTAATATAAAAGAAATTAGGCAAACAAGAACCTCAGATAAGAGCTACCACCAACCAGGCTATCGGAAGTCTCGAACTGGAGGAAAAGAACCTTGAAGAGCAGACTTTGAAATACTAAAGACAGGTCATAGTCCTACTGAGCTATCTGGATTAGGAGTCTGAGGTTAGAAACAGGGGTATATTATAAGTATTAGAGATATGCTGTGAAGTTAATGCTAGAGTCTAGGTGAACTCTGCAAGGGCAAGCTTTGTTAACAAGAGACTAAATATAAGTAGTTAATTAGCAAGAGGGCCTCTAGAGCCCTATAGTCAGGTGACATATTCTGAAATATATAACAGCTTGACAGATGTACAGACAGAGAGGTCACAGTTAAATTAGATAGCACTTAGGTGTACAAGAACTTGTATGCTATTTGTCAGTATAAGTATAGAGATCAGAGTGTTTAAATAGGTAATCACCTAGTAGATTGCAAGTATGGTAGCTAGTGTAGAACCTGCTGTGCAGGCAGATTACTTAAAATAGACAACCAAAAGTTGTACATATGGCTAGTTGTATACTTACCTTGTATAAGTTATATAATCATAATTAAAATACAATAAATGCAATAGCTATCGATAACTATAGCTTTAGAGTAAGCAAAAAAAAAATATATAACATTATATATATATAAAAAAATATTAAAACTGATGTTATATAAAATTTTAATGCAAACCTATAATAAGACTACTAGATATAAAAGACTAAAAAATTAAAAAAATGAAAGCCTATTTAGAAATTCTAAATAAAAGAATAGTACAAACTTTTAATAATATTGTTAAACTAATAGAAGTCTATGAAACATCTCTAAAGAAATAGCAGATAAACTAGATAACAAATATTAAAAAAAGTATATGCATTAAGTAAACTATTAAAATTGGCAAAAAAAAATATATTATACTAGACATCTAAATTAGTAATATAAAAAGTCTTGTTAGTTTTAAGTAATAGTTAGTAAAAAATAATAAAAAAATATCAAAAAAATAGAAATTGAAATTGTATAAACTTTACAAAAATATAATAATTTAATAGTTAGCTTAGACTACAAATACTAGTCTAGACCAAAATAGTACTAAGTTAGCTATAAGTAAAAATGCAAAGAGCTTTAATAGATTTAGTACAAAGTCAAAAATTTATTATATGAGTAAACTGCTTTAAAAACTTTATAATATAATTTACTTGTACTAATATTAATTGGAGCAATTAGTAAAATAGATTTAAGAGATGTGGCAACCTAGTGAAATAGTCAGGTTGTCAACTCCCCAAGTGGTAGGTTGGGTGTTCAAATCCCATCAACAGCGAAAATTTGAATAATCACCTATGTAATATTTGTATTATAACAACTGTTACTATCGGTTGGGTTAGGATATCTGTAATAGTGGTCACACCAGCATGACTGACAGGTTATGAGGCATCTGTGCAATGTTGGAGTTATATAGAGAAATGCAAACTGACATATCAGGTAGTGCAAACATTAGATAAGTTCTTGTGGTTGTGTAAATCTGTTAAAATTGGGTAACAAGAAGTTTATTTAGAAAGACCTGAGTAGAAAGATAGCTAGATCTTCAATGGCTCTACTGTAAAGGCTAGTCCAATGAAACAAATACCTAGGTCTAGTACTTAGTCCTAATAGCCAGATAGGCAAGAACCTCTAAGTTGGGAGTCTCAGAGGTACCACCAACTAGGCCACTGGAATGAATCAAAGGAAAAGAATATTGAGCCGACCCAATATACCAATGAACTGGTCATAGTTTTATATGGACTATTTTGATTAGGAGTTTGGTAAAAGGGCAGAGGAAAAGGCAGGAGTATACTAAAGTATTGAGGTTATGCTGTGAAGTAGATGCTGAGGTCTAAGTGAACTCTACAAGAGCATAGCAGTTTAATGGTTAGCTCTAAATGCAAGTGTTGGTTCTGCCATAACAATACCTAAGTTAGCCGTAAAAATAGGTACAGACAGCTCTGAGAGGTTTACCTTGAGGATAAATTAGTCCTAAAGTTGAGATGATGATCTGGGCATCTGAGTATAACCCAGTGATGTTAATACAGATTACAGGTTCAGAGAGTTTAAAGTAGAACATTCAAGCAAGGGTGTTAGGTATAGCAATTGATAAAGAACCTTCGAGTGGACTCCTTAAATAGGTAATATAGAAAAGTTACACATGTAGCCAATTGTACACTCTTCTGTAGTAGTTCATTGAACCACAATACTGATAAGTGATTAATAAAAGTCAAAAGACCAAAGAGGTCACCTTAAAAAAAAAATAAATAAAATAAAATAGATTTATTATAAATATAAAAACTATAGTATTTAAATATAAAATTTACTTAGACAAGGTAATTAGTAGGCAGAAGTAGATAAATGAATACAGAAACTGAGTAGTTAAATAGGAGATCTACAAGCAGATTTCAGATATAACAGCTAGTGTAGAACCTTCAAACAGACTACTTAAATTAGACAATGACTAAAGTTATATGAATAGCTAGTTGTATATTCTTTCTATAGTTGCCCTCTATAGTTGTAATGCAACTATTAGCCAAATATACTATCAATAAAATCCTAAGTCACAAGTACTCATCTTAATATTTAAAAAAAAAAATATATATATATAAAATCTATAGATAGGTTCTAGGTATAACAACTTGTATAAAATTTTTGGGCAGACTACTTAAATTAAATAATAATTAAAGTTATAATAATAGCTAGTTATATGCTTTTTTTATAGTTGCTTCTATAGTTATTATTTTAGATTACAAGTACTCATCTTAATATTAAAAAAAAACTACATGATATATACTGTAATCATATTAATTTACAAAATTAATTTTATTATTAATTATACTTTATTATGCTTTTATAATAGTAAATTCTAATATTATACTATGTAGTAGAATTGGTATCTTTATATATATTATATTAATAATAAATATATTTTAATTATTAAAATATATATTATTTATATTAAATATTTAATTATTATTAAATTGCTAATTATTTGTTATTTAGTTATAAAATTTAATATTTAAACTATTAATAATTTTAATTTAACTAGATTTTATAAATAAAACTATTTTGTATTAAATTTAAATTAATTTATATTAGTTTAAAAATCTGCAAATTATCTACTTTTGTAGTCTAGTCTAGTTTGCATTTAGATTAAAATTTTTTTTGCTAATTTGGTTTAGTTTTAAAAATATTTGCTAGCCTAATTTAGCTTATATATATATATATATTTTTTAAGCTAACTTAATTTAGCATAATGCACAAAATTTATAATTAAATTTTGAAAATTTTTAGGCTTGCTTTGGCCTGCAGTTGTAAAATTTTGGTTTAGGCTCAGCCAAGTTGCAGGATCTAATACAAGCCTTTATATTAACTAATTATAATAGTGACTATTATATATACTTTTTAATTTTATTATTTATATTTTTTTATAATTTATTTATTTAATTTTCTTAAACTTGAAGTAAATTTTTTTTTAAATATTAAAATAAGTACTTGCAATTTAGAATTTTATTAATAATATATTTGGCTAATAGTTGCATTACAACTACAAAAGACAATTATAAAAAGAGTATAGAACTAGCTATTTGTACAACTTTAGTTATTGTTTAATTTAAGTAATTCATCTAAAAGTTCTACAATAGCTGTTATATTTGAAACCTACTTGTAAGTTTTCTATTTAAATACTTTAGTTTCTATATTTATCTGTCTATTTATATTTATTAACAACTTTAGTTAATACTAATAAAAATATACCATAATCACTAAGTCTTTAAGACAGTTTATTTATATAAAAAAACTTTAATCTTGTACTAAATCTTTTAGAATTTTCTGTATCTTATTATTATAGCTAAGCCAGTTATATTATAACTGAAACCAACACTTGCAGTTAGGATATATCATTAAATCACTATGATCTTATAAAGTTTATCTTAATTCTAGTACTTACTTTACAATATATTTTTATTATTTTAATATTCAATTCAAGTTCTACTAAGTTTTTAGTTCAGATAGCTTAAAAAGATAAGTACAATTATATATTTAGTTTATATATTTTCTAACATATAACCTTTTCTTTATTATTTTTTTTAGAATTCTAATAATCTGACTAATTATAATAGTTTTTTTTTAAAGACCAATACATTATCTAACTTTACAAGTTCTAACTCTATTTTCTAGATCTAATTTTTACAATAACATTATCAAAAGTTTAGGCTACCTTTCTATTTAGATCTTTCAAGTAAGCTTTTGTTTTTTTAATTCTTATAATTTACATAGTTATAAGAACTTATAATGAGTTTATACTACCTAATACCAGTTTGTGTTTTTTCATACAAAGTATAACTATTGTATAAATACTATGTAACCTTTTAGTTATACTAATATAATATAGGTAACAGATATCTAATTCTATTTAATAGTAAAAAACAATTAATTATAACACAAAAAAAATTTTAAATTTTTGTCAATACTAAAAGTTAAACTTTAAACCTGCCACTTAAAAGTTGACAATATAATTATTTTATTATATCATTATGTCTTTAAAGTAAAAATATTTTAATTATTAAATTAAATTTAATAAACTTTTTTCTTTAAATTTGTAGAATTTAAAAAAAAAAATTATTAAATTTGATTTAATAATTATTAAAATATCTTTGTTTAAAGTTTTAAAAACATTTAAAATAAAGTTAGATTCTTTTAAACATAATTTCTTTAAATGTAGCATTTTTCTAAATAAATAATATAAGCTTGACTTATAGTAGGACCTATAAATAAATACATGTTCTTTATTCTATAAATGCATACTATTTTAGCTTATTTATAATAAGCTTTTTCTATAAATACATGTATATAATTTATAGCTAATTAAATATTTTGTTTTTAAAAAATATATTAACATAGTATATACATAATTTAGTATATAGCAAAAAAGCTAACATCAAATAAATTAATATAGCATAGCTAGCATTAAAGTTGCAGTAGAGAAGAATTAGTTATATATATAATATATTAATATTAATATATAAAATTTTATTATAAAATTTTCAAGATTTTGTTTAATTAAGTTAACTTTGATATAGTTTTAAAATAACTAAAAATTTTATTTATACAAAAGACCAAGTTAATGACAGTCAGACCTAATGTACAGGGCAGACTATGGTGTCCTCTGCAACTGTAAAAACTGAATATACAGTAAGTGCATCTATAGAAGAAAAATCTAACTTCTCAGATAACAACTCATCACATCCTTCTGAGAATTCTCTTTCAGAAAAATTTTTTATATCTACTTCTCAAAAAACACAAATACCTAACATTTTTATTAACAGTGCAACAAACTTTAAAACTACTAATATTGATTATGAATCATTAACAGAAGATCCAAATAATACTATCAACTCACCAACTACCAAAACTATTAAAGGAAAAACCTTTACCCAAATTTCAGACCTCTCAAAAATATACAATCTCTTAACATGCTTCAACAAATTTCTTTCTTTTTATAACCTACAACTCCTACCTTTACCACAATCAATAGGCTCATTTCTAAAATTTATTCAAAATAAATACTCAAATTACTATTCAGAACAATATATAAAAATTTTTATTAAAACATCTAAAAACAATATATTTGAAGAAGCATATATTTATTTACCTTTTACAAGAAACTAATCTCCTACCCAACTTTACCAACATTTCTTTTAAAAATCTTACAAATTTTCAAAATGTTTCACTCAAAACAAATTACACTTCAACAAAATTCAAAATACCTTCTCTCTCAAAATGTCAAAACTCTTTTTTATCTACAACACCAATATCTCCTAAACCCTCTTCTATTATAACATAACATCTTATCTTCTGAAAATTCAAATATTACAAAATCAATCAAAATACACTTACTAAATATTAACAGTTTTCTTGATAACTTCAAACAACTGAGTCTAATTGATTTTATTTCAGAAAATCAAATTGATATTTTTGGAATTTCAAAAACATATCTATCTACCAAAGAAGCAAAGTTCTTAATACTTTCACAAATACTTTTAAATTACAAATGCTTTTAAACACCAAGTAATGCTTACCAAGGTTATATAGGAATATTAATTCACAAATCACTTGTGAAACACATTGGAAAAATACAGATATATAAAAACTTTCTTCTAAAAATTGACATATTTCTCAAAAACCTTCATATTAAACTAATCCAACTTTATTTTCCAACTCAAGAAAGAAAACAACTCTGAAAAGACATTCTTCAATACTTTACTTCTATTTTTAATAATACTAACTACAAAATAATTTTAATAGGTGATCTAAATGGAGTTCCAAATCCTAAACTAGATAGACTACCACAGAAAAGCTCAACTACACCTGAATATTCTCTTCTAAGAATACTCAAATCTCTTCAATTTTATAACACCTATAGGCTCTTCTTTCTATCAACTTTCATATTCTCATATATATATAATAATAGTCATAGTAGAATTGACCAAATATGGACTAACATTTATATTACACTTTTAGACTATGCTGACATTTTACCAAATCCATTTACTACAACTGATCACTCAATAGTATCACTTGAACTTACAATCAATATACCTAAAATTAATATACAACTCCAATCAAGAACCATTTATCAATGAAAACTTATACAAAGTAAACAAATCAAAAACTACTAAAGTTATACTAAACAAAACCTTCAACAACTCCTAACAGTCATTACCAACATTACTCATAGCTCAGAACTTAACAATACCTGGAATAAAATCAACAAGACTCTAACTAAAATAGCCCCAAAACACATTTTATTTAAAAGAATTAAAATTAATCTATACTACAATAAACAACAACTACCTTCTTTTTCATCACTATACAAACAACTAAAACAGGCAATTTCACTCAAATTATTTTTTAATAAACTTAACTTCTCACAAACATACAACCTATACATTAAAAAATATTTACAAAACACCTTACTATCAGCCTCATACTCAATACAAACCACTAATAACCTGGACTCTACTATATTATCAAACTTATTTACTACAGAAATAAAAACTCTTAAAATACAAATCCATAAAGAAAAACAAGAAAATACTCTAAAAGAAATTCAAAACAAACTAAAAGAAAGAAATATTAACTTTTATCAAAATCCAAAAATTTTCTTTCAAAATGTTTTAGAAAAACCAAATAATAGTATCAACTTAGACTGTCTATTATCTAACAATACACTTACTACTCAATCATCTAAAATAAAACAAGCTTTACAATCTCACTTTCAAGACTACTTTAAAAAACTACTATATATACCAATAGAAGAAAACTTAAAATTCTATGAACTTTATAAACCTAATCCAAAAAATGAACCTCCTTTTAATAACCTATTTTCTGAAATTACTTTAGAGGAATGGAACAAAGTCATACATGATCTTTCAAACCAAAAAGCTGCAAGTCCATCAGAAACAAACTATGAATATTTAAAATACCTAAACTCCAAAGCCTAAAATATTATCTGACTATTTTTAACAAAATGCCTTTCATTACAACAAATACCAACAATATAAAATCATCCAACATTTTCTTAATACTAAAAAAATCTACATGGAACTTTATTTTAGATCAAGTTAGACCAATTTCTCTTATTGAACCTATTAAAAAATATCTTACAAAAATTTTTACCATATGCCTCAATTAAATTATTAATCAACATCACCTACTAAATGATCTTAACTTTGCAGCAACCAAAAACAGTTCTACACACATTCCTATACAAATATTAATTAACACAATAGAATATTACAAAACTAACAACAAAGAAGCATAAATACTTTTTCAAGACATGTCCAAAGCTTTTGATAAAATCAATATTAAACATTTACTAGATGCTTGCAAACATATTGGCATTCCCCAATTTGGACTTAATTTTATTGATCATCTTCACCAAGATAGGAAAGCCAGAGCAATTACAGTCTACAGCCCTACTGACCCAATTACACTTCATTCGGGCATAGAACAAGAAGAAACCTATTTTCCATTACTTTGGAAAATCTATTATAACTCTATTCTCAGTTATATTAACTCTAAATACAGTTTAAAACTTCTCAAAATATCATCACAATCTCCTTTAGAAACAATTTTTTCAACTATACCAACTCATACAACAATATCACCTCTTGCCTTTATGGATAATATGTCTGGCATTGTGAATCTAAAAATGATTCGCAAGAGATTCTAGATGACATATCTGAACTATACCAACTAAACAATATTCAAGTTAACCCATCTAATTCAGATCTTATTCACATTCTACTCAACAAAAAAATACTACTCAATAACACTTCAAATATAACACCTTTAAATTTCAATAATAAACCAATTTTACCTCACAAACCTAATAAAATAATGAGATATCTAGAAATATTTTTAGATGACAAAAGCTCTACTAAACCCATACTCGAAAAAATTTTTAGCAAAACCTTCCAGTTTATCCATAATATTCAATACAAAAAACTTTTACCTATACAAATATTCCAACTGTTTAATACTATTTTATCACTATCAATCAAATATTTATTCCAAATATGTTCTTCTTTACAAAACAAACTTTAACAACTATCAAGTCTTCTAACAAAATACACTAAACATATGTTACACCTATCTACTAACACAAACAATAATATACTTACCAATCCACAATTACTCAATATTTCAATACTTAACAAACTTATGCTACAAGTTAGTAGCAGTAACATGGAAAGATGCTTCAAAACTAATATACTCCTAAACCAAATCTCTATATATCAGGTTAAGAATTGACTTTTTAAAATATGGAGACTATTTCTAACTCAGAATACAATTCTAACCAACTATAGAAAATCTACTAACTACACTATAATATCTTAACTTCATTATCTATACAAAACCAATATCTCTATTAACAACACCTACCTAAATCAACTAAAAACCTACAAACATACTAATCAAATGAACAATATTTATAATTTCATCACAACTCCTAACAACTCAACAACTTTAAGTCTCAAAAACAATAAAATTCTTTTTTTAGAACAATTACTTACAGCTGATAATTACAACCTTCTTCCTTGAAAAAATATATATTTTAGAATTCTCAAACCCTCATGAGGTTTTACTCCAAAATGGTTTAAAATACTCACAAACCAAATATCAGATCAATCTATTTTGCACACATGGCCAAATCTTCAACTCCAACCTATTAACCTATTTTTAAATACATTAAATCTTATTATATTCCAATTTGTTAACTTGAAAAACACATAGTTACTTTACATTTCATTATCAGATTGGCATATTGGCAAAATAACCAATACATCTAACTTTCAAGTTCTTTTTCAAAAATTTCAAATTACAAATTCA
This sequence comes from Cetraspora pellucida, assembly GCA_910591915.1. Lineage (NCBI taxonomy): Eukaryota > Fungi > Glomeromycota > Glomeromycetes > Diversisporales > Gigasporaceae > Cetraspora > Cetraspora pellucida. The sequence goes on along the minus strand of CAJVQA010000885.1, from coordinate 15,286 downwards.
ACAACTAACACAATCCATATTTCTCTTACATCAATAATGCTTCAAATAAATTATAAACAAACTATTAATATTAAATACAAAACACAAAAAAGAAAACAAAACTTTGAACTTAACATAAACAATCAAGAAATTAAAGCACTTTGTAACATTCATGCAGATCTATATAAACCAGCTCCAAAATCTCTACTATCATTTTTATTACCTTTTTCAGAAATCCTCTTAATACAAAATACAATATTTGATCTCATATACCAAAACCAACTCATAAACTATTACAAAAAATTACTATCTTTCGAACCAACTAACATACATTTTTATATAGATGCTTTTATACTTAATTTACAAACATATAACACCTCTACTGGCATAGCCTGGATTCTGAAAAATAATACACAGATTAAATTTAATGCTTCTATAAACCTTGTACCAAACTCAATACGAGCAGAACTAGCAGCACTCATTTCTTTATTTCTTATTTTATCTTTCAACTATTCAATTCACATTCATTTAGACAGCTTATCTACTATACAAACTCTTACTAATTCAATACCTTATAATTGCAATTCTCAAACCAAACAAAACAACTGGGATATTATCCACATTCTAAACTATCTAATCAAACTCAAAAATATCAATTATACTATGCACAAAGTTAAATCACATTTAAATAACACTTTACATAATATTGTTGATGATTTAGCTAAACAAGGTGCAAAAAAAACAGAACTAAAATATAACCTCGATCATTTTATTTACCTACTTTCTTTACTTGAAAAGAAATACCAATTACATACAAGCTCTATAAATTCTGCAAAAACATCTTTTCTATTCAAACATTTAACAAACTTCTTCAACTTAAACTACTATGAAATCTTCCTACTATAAACATTTTACTACTTACTGAAATTATTAACTTCCAAAATTTTAATTTGAAACTTTATTTAATTAGAAATAAAATCCTTCTTAATAACTTGCCAACAATGTTAAATTTAAATGTTCGCTACCCTCTACTTTATTTAACTCCAAATTGCTCTTATTGTAATTAATATGAAAGCACTAAACATTTACTCCAATGCTTACTTCATACTTACAATCCACAAAACATTCTTATCAATAAAACCACCAATATCTTAAGCTTTTTAAACTTCTCAAAAGCTACACTACATACTATAATTCAAATTTTTAACTCATAAAATCATTCTCCAAACTCTACTATATATAATTCAATACTTTTACTTATTCAAGCCACAATTACACTTGACCAATATAAACAACTTCAACTAATTCTAACAAAACTAACTAACAACTTTCTTATCTCATTATCTAATTCTCTACTTAACTGATTCAACCTTACTATCTGACAAACTCATAATACTAAACAACATGAATGGGAATCAGCACAAGAAATTACTGCTCTTATTAAAAAGAAAAATACTGTAATGCCTATTTACCAATTATACAATCTTCTAACTCCAATAACAATATATTTGCATTTAATATCAATATAGACCAATTTATTCTTAAAACTCTTTCTCAAAATTTCACTATATATATCTGCTTTTACTAAATTAAAATAATCTTAAGGGTTCCTTTTACCCTCCTCTGTAGTTAATAATTACAATAGTAGATTTAACTAAAACAGAAAATTAAAGGTTAATATCATGCTAGATGTTGTTATATATATAGCAACAATAGTGTAGTTTAGGAATATTTTATTTATACATTTATATCTAATTGATATACCTATGTATTACTATTTTTCCTACTTGATATTATATAAATAAAAAAAAAATTTTTATTATATAAAATATATTGTAGAAGGTTCTAAATTTTATTTATTAAAAAAAAAAAAAAACAAATTATAACATGCTAAAATTTTGTATATTAGTTAGTATATCTTTATTTAATTTTTTAATAATCTTAAATTATAATCTATAGCATTATATTATAATTTATTATATTTAATAATCTATGATATATGTTTAATTTTTATTATTGTATATGTTTCAAATTGCAAAATTTAAATTTTTATTTTTGTATTACATATAATGCTTAATTAAAAATATTTTATTTTTTTTTTTATTCTTTGACAGTCTTGTTAGAACTTTAATACAAAATATTACTAATTGAAACATTATTTATTTCTAGTAATTTACCTTTGCAATTGCAAGCCTGGCATTATCCAAATACAGAAACTGCACTTAAATGTGACTTGTTGTACCAACCTATTCTTAAATTGGGAAACTTTGTCAGCTTTGTTAAGAACCGAACTAAAATGGACTACTTCTACTCTGTATTGTTTTATCAACACCTTTCATAAACAACCACCTGTACTCAGTCTCTTTTTTTTTGTTTTTCTCTAATCTGATCTTGTTCTCTTATGTTTCTTTACTTTTAACTTTCTTTGTATTCTGTTGTTCATTTACCATTGTCTTGCTTCTTTTTCATTTTAATTTCATTGTTATTCTGTTTTCTTCCTTCCAGTTGATTACTGTTCTACATCTTTGCCATCAAATTTCATCTCTAAACATCTCTTTTACAACCTTAATATATAATTTGATACTCTGCTTCACATCTTTATATGAAACTTGTTTAGCATACAGCTCCTTAAACATACTCTCAACTGCTAAGCCACATATGCATAACTCTCTATGTTTAATTTTATCTATTTTTGTTCTACCAACTAATATTTTTTACAGGTTAATTTTCATAAGCTTGCTCTTATCTACTTTGTCCATTTTTTTCTATACTAACCAACATGCTAACTCTTTAATATTGTTTCAATAAACCTCGTATTCCTTGCAACTGAATAAGTGTCTTGATGATTTTTTCCCTGTCTTGCATTCTTTGCATATGTCTGAATCATACAAGTCTGGTACTCTCTTCTTTAATACCTCAAGCACTGGCAAATTATCAAAGATACACTTAATTCTAAATATGAGTTTTTTGGTCTCCTCTAAAGATTTGCATTTGTTTTCTGTTAAAGTTCTGTTTTCTTTTCACAGCTATCTCCAATCATGTTGTGTTTCTGCATCTGGTTCTAGCTCTTTTATTGCACTCAAGCAATGACACTTTGCATTATTCATCATATTCATTAATGTCTTAATAAACTTTCTTGTTAGAATCTCTATTACTGTTTCTTTTCAAAATAATGTGTATGGAAATCTCAAATTCTTCTCAAGCTTCAAGTCAATGATCTTGTCAAGCTGTATATCCTCTTTTATAAACTTATCAGCTCTTTTATTCTATACTATTCTACTATATGCTTTAACTTTAACTAATACTAGTCTAATATTCTTTAACTTGCATATATCTTTAATTTTTGTGACTAATCTAAAATTCTTATTTTTATTTTATACTCTTATATTATATAACAGCTCATTTCTTTTCAGGCTTGCAATCACTGCTGCACTATCTAATTTAATGACTACTTTACTATTACATGCTATCACTAATACCACTATTCACATTGCAGCTAACTCTGCCTTTATTGATAATGGTCAATTTACTATTCTAATTTTTCTTTTTATTATAAATCTACTCTTATCTTCACTAACTTGTATTCAGCTTGCACCTATTATACAATCCTTTTTCTCTTTTACTAAGGACCAGTCTGTATAAAAGCTGAAACTTATGTGATTCATTCTTATATTACTCTTCAATTGCTCTAGTAACAAGGTTTTAAGACTACTATCAAAACCTTGCATCTTTAACAGACTAATCTTATGCATATATATGCTTATTTCTTTATTTACAATTCTTTCTTCATTATTGCTTTCTCTTTTTGTATCAGTCTTCTTGTATTCACCTAATTCATAACAGCACACCTGCTATTTCTTTTTTCTTGACCCAATGTTGACAACTACTAGCATTATTTCTATTATCTAAATTGCACTTTATGCATTTTACAAGCACTAAATGATTCCTATCCTCAATTCATGATGTACTTCAGTGATTTATGTGTACATTTTTCCTTCTTTTTTTAACTACTCTGCCTATCATCAAATTCATATTCTTCTTGTTTACTAGTACCCATTCATGCCTTCTTTTATCTAGTGATAACTTCTTGTATATTAGTCTTATTGCCTTAGTGTTTGTGTCTTGTATTTGAAATTCTGCTCAAACTGTTCTGTCACCTTGATTGCTTATTATTTTCTGTTCAATTTTTACAAACCACTTTGCTTTTTATTCTCTTTATGTACTTGTTCTTAATGCTCTAAACTTCTTTCATGTGATCATTTTCTTGCCCTTTTGATCGATTAACTGTTGTGTAAAAAATATTTTATACTTCATTAAACTTCTGCATGTCACTCTAAATGTTTTCTTTTCTATCAGACTATATACAGTTTTACCTATACCATAAATCTGCCAAAAATCTTTTTCTTCCTTTACTGTTACTTCTACTTCTTTTGCTTTAAGTATAATTAGACATGTCAAGTTATTTTTCCAAATTCACTTTAAGTTACTTAACAAAATTGCATCTATTTCTTTTGATATTATTTCTGTCAGAGCAAAGTCCTGTCTTATTCATATTCTTGTTATTTTGCCAATCTGATCTAGCTCATTTAGTCTCCTTTGCAATGATACTAACTGATTATTAAATATTTCTTAATTTAATATTCTACACCTTTCTAAACCTTAGTGCATAATTGCACTATTTTCTGTAGTCAATGACAGCTCTACTTTGTTCTTGATTAATCTAATTATTGGTTAATGTATGCTGGTTAGTTGTTCTTTGGATGCTTTTGTAGTTTGCAATATGTATATCAATTTTGGTATTATACATATATTATTAATGTATATTAACTGACTAATAGTTAACTTCTTGAATTATATGCTTCATATAAACTGTTGTATAATTCTTCTTGTCTTTTTAACAACTAAGCTTTCATTTGCTTCTATACTTAACCATACTCCTAGCATTTTTGTTAATGCATGCTTGTTTTCAACCTGTAACTAAAAATTGTTTATCAAAACAGCCTTCTCCTCTCTTTTTGCATCTGAGTTAACTACTAACAACTTTGACTTAAAACTATTAATTTGAATATCATTAAATCTAAAGAATCTTTATGAAATCTGAATAATTTTTTGCATTTCTTCTCTACTCTTTGCTATCCAAGTTATATCATCAGTATATGCTACTGCAGCTTGACTTGCCTTTCTAATTTTAACTCTGTTCATTTATAAGTTCAGCATCTCATATGCTTCAATTTTGTATTCTAGTTGCTGATCATCTTGAATTCTTTTTAAAAAGGATCATAAAATATCCTTCAGACCAGTAGTGAAATTGTCTCTCTTTGCTCAATCCCATCTCTAGCAACAAATGTTCTTGTCAATCCAAACTCTGTTATAATACTAACTTCTCTTCTACTATATAACTCTATGATAAATCTTACTATTTCAATTGGTAACTTAATTCTCTATAATGCTAGCTGAAGTGACTTTATTGATACTGAATCATATGCTTTTTTTATGTCTTGCATCAGCAATCACAACTTCTTATTATTTTCTTTCATATCTTCTCTTATCATTTCTACAATGTGAATTGCTTCTTCTGTTGAGTTTTCAGGTAGACCAGCAAAGTTTGGGCCTTTAAGTATCTTTTTTCTTTTATAATACTAAACATTCTTTTTGCTACCACCTTGGTTAAGTATTTTTTAAATGTTTCTAATAGTGCAATTGGCCTAATATTACAAAGCTTGTAACACCACTCTTCACTCTTTGGAATTGGATATATTTGCACTAGCTTCCACTTGTGTGGTATTCTTTTCAGCCTCAAACACATATCTGCAACTTTTCTAAAAACTTTTTGTGTTTTATTACTCATGCTCTTGATAAGTCTGTATCCAATATTTGACATGCCTGATGCTGTTTTATTTTTTGTTTCTCCTATTGTTTCTATCCATTTTTCAATTGTTATTTCTGCCTTTAGCCCCTTATACCACTCTTTTTTGACTTCTGCAAGTGGCTTATAAAACTTCTCTATTATTTCTTTATCTTCAATTATATCCCTCTGTTTGAACTGCTCACTAAAATGTTCTCTTGTCTATTCTAGTACTGCATTTGGTTCACTGATTAATAAGCATTTATCTTCTTCTTGTTTTAATACTTGATCAATTCTGATTTTGTTATATAGTTTGTCTAGAATACTAGTAAGCATTCTTTCTACTTTTTTATTGATTCTCTCACATCTTCTATTTACTGCAATATTGATTTCATTTCTTATACACTTGTCTTTTCTACTTTCTCTGCAACTTTTAATGCTTGCCACTGCTTTTTTGTTAACTGCCACTATTCTTTCAGACCTGCTGTTTTGCCTTCTTCTATGTAACCTATTTCTAGACTATATTTTATGTTTATTTTGTCTACTTCTATGTTGACTTTCTCTAAATTTAGTTCTGTTCCTTCTCCCTTAATCAACTTTTTAGTCTTCTGAAGTAGCTTACTAAGTGCCACTATTTCTTTATGCAGTATTGTTACTTTCTTCTTTCTTTCAATACTACTATTTCTTTGAATGATCTTCTTTTTTAGTATGTTTCTATTCACTGCATCTTTTATTACACAGGATATTATATTCTATACTTTGTTTATATTACTGCTATATTCAACTTCTTCAAATATTTTGAGTTTTCTATTCTTCGATAAGTAACTTTCAAGATTTACTTGATAATTTTTTCAGTTTTCCTTTGTCACCTTATCATACAAATAAATTGTTTTTGTTAATTATTTTTTCTTCATTTTTGCTACACTATGTGTTTGGATCAAGTATTTGAATATTAACATTACACTAACAATGTTATAATCATTTGATGTTATAAATTCTGCATCAATTATTTTTGCCTATTCTAATCCTGGTTGTAGATCTTCTGAAACCCATATTTGGTCAATTCTTGTTTAAACATCTTGTTCTGCCCATGTATAGCCTCTTAATTCTAGGTTGCAAATTCTGTATGTTTTACCAAACCCCTATCTTATCAGTCATTTATGTAGTGGCAGTAATTTGCTATAAATATTTTTACTACTACTTATCTTATCTAATTTGCTATTTACTACATAAATAAAGTTATCCATTACTATGAACTATGTGTTGCTTGCTCTTTCTATATATATATTTACTATTCTTTGTTGCAATTTTTTTGTTCTTTCTTTGTCATTTGAAGGAATATATACAACTACTATCACTATTTCTACCTGCTTAAAGTAGAACTTTGCTCCAATTAAATATTTCTCAAATCTACATATTTCTCCTATATGTTTTTTCTATTTTTGACTTACTAATATCCCAATATCTGATCCTTTCTTCTTTGTACTTTTACTTTGTGACCAAAAACCTTTGTAGCAATTGTCCTCCAAACTGTATTTCAGTTCTTTACTATTGCTATTTGTTTCTACTAATTCCAAAATATCAACATCTTCTTCTTTTGCCCACTCAACTATTGTTCTTAGCTTGATCTTGTTATGCTTAATTTTATTTATGTTGTGATATGCTATCTTAATGCTTGTTATACCATTTTCATCTTTGCTATGTCTACTCACACTTTGTATAAACTTTCACTAATGCTCTCTATTTATACATTCAACAAAGTGGTTGCTTTCTCTTGAAGAACACCTATGGCAACTTTTAGGAGTGATTTGGAAGCAAGCTCCCTAATTGTCTTTCTTCAATATCATCTAGTCTTCTTAATATTCTGCAAAGAACATCTTGTAGCTTATTTTTTGACTTTTTCACATAAACTGCTTTTGTCTATATATTATTATTATATTTTCAACTAACTTGCTTATCTTTTTTTTGCTAGTTCTCTTTATTACTCTTTTCTTTCTTTGTAATTTCTTAACTTTTTGTATGTCTTGCATACTGTGAACTTCTATTCACACAGTATTCTTTTACATCTTTGTTCTTTTCTCTTTTGGTTTCACTATTCTTGAATGCCCTTTTATTGCACTACTCTAGCCTCATGTTGTAATAGTATGGCTCCTTATTGGTAGTCATTCTTAAGTTCTCTTCTGTTTCAAAGTAAACTGATATAGTTTTCTGTTGATTTTTATTTCTATTTACTGAAATATAAACTGCTTTTGCCTTTACTGCTTTTAGTTGTCTTAATAATAGTACCTCTATTGCAGTTGTTGGAACATTTTTAATTATTGCTTTATGCAATGCTCTACTTTCTAAATCTCTCTTGCAAAGGTACCTAGAGTAACTTTGCACATTTTGCCTTTTTTAAAATGCACTGACTATGTCTGATTAAGTATTGCTTTTCTGTTCTCATTCTTAAACTCAACAGCAAATGTTGCTGCTTTATTATTACCACAACTTTTCTACTGAATAAACCTAATTCTAGCATAAAACTGAAGACATTTTCTTACTCATGCTGGTCTTACTTCTACTGGAATGTTCCACATTGTATAGACATTATCTTCTAACCTGTTATTTTCATGCATTTTTATTGTCTTATCTGAATGACTTTGTTTTTTTGTTTGTTCTTTCTGCATTTGTTTACTGTCTATAGTTACTTCTTATTTTCTTTCTTTTTTATAATCAACTTCTTCTTTGTCTGTCATATACTTCTTGCTTATCTCTATATCACTTATTGTATTCTTTTGCTGATCATATTCTTCTATCTTATTTTCTTTCTCTTCTTTATTTTTCTTTGTTGGACTCTTCTTTGCTTGCTTTTCTAGCATATTATAATCCATGCATCCACACTCTTGCTTTAGCAAAATCTCTTTATTTATTTTGTCTTCATTTAATTGCTCTATACTATTTTTTTTTGGTTTCCTGCTGTCTCTTACTCGTACATATTTATAGTAATTATATACTTCAATTAAGTTTCTAAACATACAGACTAATACTGCTTTAGTGTTAACTAGTCTGGCTAATTCTTCATCTTTTCTTAAGACTCTTGATTTATGACTGTCTAATAATTCTTTTTGTACTCTGTCAGATTTATTAAACATATTACAATATTTTTCTAATTTTTTGCACTAGGCAATTTCTGTAGATACTGGTTGAACTTTTTGTGTCACACTTCTTTGCATAATTTTTATCTCTTTACTATATATACTCAATATTTGCTTTACTATATATATCTATGTTTATTTGTTTATCTGCAAGATTGCATGTTTGTTTATTTGTTTTGTTGTATTTACTATTTACTCTAACCTGTTTTGCATATCACATGTGTAATCTGCAATACAGGGTTTTTGTATTTTTTCTTTTTTTGTCAAAAATTTTCAAAAAAGAGCAAAATTTCTTTTAAATATCAAAAGTGCCTACTATATTGCTATCAACTTGGTCTACTATTTTAACAAACTATATCTAATTTCTTGCAAACTTTAACTTTACTTAGTTGACAACTGTGCTTTTACTTAGCTGGCTTTTGTGATTTTTGTATTTTTCTTTCTGTTCTAATTTTGGTTGTGAGGATCTGCAGAGAGAGTTGTAATTAAAAATATGATTAGTTAAATATTTTATATAGTTTATATATTAATTTATTAGTTATTAATTACTATAGAATGCTAACTAATATACTGTTTAATATAAGATAATTTTAGTACTTAGTAAAAAAAACCAATATTTAATTTTTATATTTCAAGTTTGTATAAAATAAATTAACTAAATATTAAAGTTTTTTTAAATATTTATTTAAAAACTAGTTGTTTAATACTAAAAATTATTACAAAATAATTATAACACTAAGTTTATATATATATATTGCTTTTGCTAAGGCTAATATTATAATAGCTATTATTTTTATTATGTTTTCAATTATATATACTAGCCATATATGCAACTTTTGGTCATTTATTTTAAATATTTTATCTAAAGGTTTTATACTAGCTGCTATTTTTGTAATTTACTAAAAGATTATTTATTTAAATACTCTAATCTCTATATTATACCAACTTATAATTACCTAATTCTTATAAAACTAAGTATTGTTTAATTTAACATTAAGCCTTTTTTCTATATATTTATCAGACTATTATATATTTCATAACATGTTATCTAACTATAAGGCTTCAGATGCTCTCTTGTTAACTATCCTACTTACTTTACAGTTTTATTAACAAAGTTATATTTTTTCAAAATTTACTTAGATCTCAATACTTTATAGCATATTTTTAGTACTTTAGTATATTTTTGCTTTGTTACCAAATTTTTAATTCAGATAGCTTAATAAGACTGTAATCTGTCTTTGGTATACTAAGTTTAGTCCAGTATTCTTTTTCTTTTTAGTTTAATTCTAACAGTTTAGTTGATAGTATTCTTTACTTAGAAAATCTTGTCTGTATAGCTTTTTTATATTAGTATTATTTTTTAGATCTATTTTTTACAATAGTATTTTAAAGATCTGTATTAACTTTCTACTTAGATCTTCTCAAGTAGACTTCTTGTTTTTCTAATTTTACAAATTTATATAGTTACAAGAACTTAATTTGAATTTGCACTATCTAGTATTAATTTACATTTATCTGTAAAATTAAAATTATACAGATGCATTATAATCTGTTAGTCATACTAGTTACAGATATCTTATTCTAATTAATTAATAAAAATAGTTGCTATAACATAGTTAATTGTTTAAATTTTTTATTATTTGTAGATTTTGAACTTACAAACTGTTATTTAAAAGGTTAATAACTTGTCTATTTCACTAAGTTATTATACCTCAAGTTTATATAATTAAATATGCAGGTTTTTTAAAAATTAAACAAAATAAACAAAATATAAGTAAATCTTAATATAAGGTTTAGACAAAATCTTTTATTCAAAATGTTCTAGTTAAAAACTTTTATTATAGTTGTAATTTATATATAAATAAAATCTTTGCAAGTTATTCTATTATATATATTTTTTTTTGGTATTAAGGTGAGGCCTTGCTCATATCTTTATTGGTAGTTCTTAAAGTTAGTAACTTCATGAAATTATTATATACAAAAATAATTCTATATAAATGCTATGTTAAGACCAACACTTGCAGTTAGGGCTAATTATTAAACTGCTAACTATATATAACTAACTTAAGTACAAAAAGAAGAAAACTACATACAAAAATAAAGCTTAGATATATTTATCTGCAACTTAAACCTACTAGAGTGATCAAGACTCACCTAGATTTGGATAGTTAAAATATGGTTAAATGAAATATTGTATTTGATTTAGAGAATAGTCAGTATATTGATTTTTCTAATAACATAACTGAAAGTGGGCATATGTTGGAGTTTGAGTATACTTAGTTAGGTAGTCCATATATACATAAATATGTATATGTTTGATGGTAGTATTTAATTTGTCTATTATGATTAGTTTGAGTTAAATATTTGAAAAAAGAAGATTTAAAACCTTGTTGTTTTTCCAATTTGCAAAATTTATGCAATATGGTTTTCAAAGTAGTTCATAATATAGCTTATTATTTTCAAGTAGTATTTTAATAACTGTTTGCAATACTAATTTGTAAAGGATGTTAAGGTTTTAAATTGTTTGAATTAGAAATTTAGATATAAGTTCTTTGAGAATGATATCAAGATAAAATAAGTTATTATTAAATGGTTTCTAGTAAAAAGTTTTGTGATTTTGAATTTTTTAAATAAGTTCTTCTTGCTAAAGTTTAGAGAGATCCAGGTTGCTTTGGCTAATATGTTTGGAAATAGTATTTTGAATAATACTAGTGAGTAGTGTTGGATTAGAATATGCTTATCAATATGTTAAGGAGTCAAGTAAGTTGCAGTAGAAGCAGTTTGTATTATAAAAGGTATGTGGATATATTTTATAACATAGGAAGTATATATATAATTTATTTAGTAGAATTTTGATTTTGAAGGATTTGAAATAATTAAGTTTGAAGTTGGTTATATTATGTGTTAGTTTTTGGTTATAATTAAAATATAGCCAAGTAGATCTTCAATCTATTTTAAAAATAAGTTGATTTTATTTTTGGTTCCATTTTTGAGATGACTATATTGCTAAAATATAGGCTTTGCAAATATTTTTAATAAATGTTCTTATAGGGTATTTTATAAAATATTGGTTCCAGAATAGCATATAGTATGAATTGTAAATATTAGTATAGTTAAAGTATAAATCAGAAGAGAGATTATGTTGCTTAGCAAGAAAGTTAGCGAGATTGTTCAGATTGTTGTCAATATGAACTTGAACTTTATAAAAGTTGATTTGGAAATTATAAAATTTAATGATATTCAATAAAGTATACTATATAGTCTATGTATTGAATTTAAAAAGTTTGTTAAAATTGGAAAATGTAGTATAGATGTTAGTATATTTAGTAAAGATAGATTGGGAATCTGTAAAAATGTTAACTATTGCATTTCTAAGTATAGTAAAAATAGCTAAGAGAATAGCTATCAGTTTTGCTTTATAAAATAATGGCCAGTAGCTAATTTTAGCAAAAAATTTGTAAATAATTTGGTTATTGTTATTGACCTGAACTCAACCAATGCCCATTGTATATTGGTCAGTTCTAATATTAATTACTGAACTATTAGTATAAAAGTTAAGTTGTTGTTAAGAGCTATTAAGAATTGAATATTGTTCAAGTATGTTTGCTGCTTCACTAGTTTTAAATATTTTAAAAACATAAGAGTTGGAAATTGGAATTGTTAGTATTGAAGAAATTGATAGTAGATGTTTAATGGCTATTAAATGAATAAGATCAATATAGTTGGCATTAAAGTTTAATGAGTTAGAATTAACTCTTTCTAGAAATTAAGAAAAAATAATTGCTAATACATTGATTGTATATAAATTCTTAATTCTGTTGGAGTTTAAATGACAGCCTAAGCAAGGTAAGCTTTGAGTTGGTAAAAGAAGATAGTAGCCAGAGTAATTTATGTCTATATTTGTTTGCCAGTGTATAATAAATATTTGATTAGTGTTTTTGAAATGTCTGCAGATTTTGCCAATAATAATCTTATTGTCAGTGTATGTAAGTAGCTAGGGTTTAGATTTTTTAGAAATATGTTGTGTGCTATATGCAAATTGATTTTATTCTAGTTGTTGGTAGTGTGGAAGGAGGATTCTGAAACTATTATGGGTTATTACAGTGTTTTTTAAAGAGGTAAACCATAATGGTTTTCAGCCTTTAGGTAAGTATGACAGTCATGATAAGAGATGTTTTCATTTTAATAAAGTGGTGTTGTTAGCTATACAGAGCTGTTCAAGATATAGGATGTTAAGATTTCTAATCTGTTTTTTAAAGCTAATGTATTAAAAGTGTTAAGATAAAATTGATTCTAGTAATTGGAGATTGTATGATATAGTGTTTGCCCATAAGAAATTAGAATTAGCTGTTATAATTTTGAAATTCAGTATGTATTTATTTGGGTATTGATAATAGGATTGGGGTGTTGAAGTATATTAATAGTTGATCATAAGTTGTTTTGAAGCTGTTGTAGTCTTATCTGTGTTGAAGTTCCTAGTAAGCTAGGATTGTTAAGTTATAGTAAGAAGTTAGTAATATGATGTTGGAGTTAAATGTCCCATATATTATAAATATTATACAAAGTATAGGTTAAACATAATATTATTAGGAATTGAGTATGCTAGGTGGGATTTGTGTTTGAATATTGTTAAGTATTTGGTGAGAATGTTGTTGCATATAGAGTAAAGCATAATAATATTGTGTAATCTATATTTGAGTATAAATATAATAACTGTATTGATTATATAGATAATTTGTTTATCTGTAATTTTTTTTGTACTAGCAATGTTTGTAAGTTGAAAAGTTTCTTCTTGAATAATTTTGATTTGTTCAGTATGTTTGTTATTAAGTGTAAACTAATAATCTGAAAACTTAAATGGTTGGCTAGCAGATATGGATTCTAAACTAGAGTTAAAAAAGTAAATATTAGATATAGATAAGTTAGAAATAAGACAGATTTGGTAACATTGATCTGAATGTTGACTATTAGATAGAAAGATGAATCAGTTTGGGTAATTTGTTCTAGTTCTTGTTTTGTTTTTGCAATCCAAAGCATATCATCCATATAAGCTAATACTGATGTGAATGCTTGAAGGCTTTGAGATCTAGATAGTTAAAGATAAGTTTTTCAAGTTGTGAATAATAAGTAATCTTTATATTGAAATGCAATTTTATAGATAAGTGGGTCATAATAAATGTGCCAGAATAGTAGGGGTTATTGTTTCTTTCTGGACTATTCTATTTTTAACTATGTATAAGTTGGTTAGACCAAGGTTGATAATTACTCTATTTCAGTAGTCTGTTAATAGATTAGTAAGTATGTTAACTAGCTTAGAAGGCATATTAATACAAATTAGTGCCTTTTTGAACAGGTTCAGATTAACTAAGTCATATGTTTTGCTCATATCTTGGGATATAAGCCAAGGCTGTTTGGAGTTGCAAGATGCATCTTCAATTATATTATTTAAGATATATATAGGTATAGCTATGCTATTTCCTAATAGAGCAATATAATTATAGAGTAAGAAATCCTATATTTAGTGAATACTTGGTTTAAGCAATTTGTGAGAAGTTTTGTATATAGTTTTTTGGATGTTCAAGAAAGCTAATAGGTCTGGTATTGATTAAATTGCAGTCAAAAATAGGTTTTTTAGAAATTAGAAAAATTCTACTTCTTTCTATTGTTTAGAGATTTGGTTTAAGGTAATACATCTATTTAGGAAGGCTATAATTGCTTTAATGAAAATTATGCCTGCATGTTTTAACATTTTATAACTAGTACCAGAAAAGCCACAGGCCTTGTTGTTTGGAAGATGAGATAATGTTTTAGTTACTTCAGAGATAGTAAATTCTTTAGTAATATCATTATACTATTTAGAGTTAATATGCATTTTGCAGTTATATTTTTCTTTTTAGTTAGATTCAAAGATTTGTTGATTGGTATGTCTAAAAGATGTCCATTAGTCAAAGTGTTGTTGAATATGCTGTTTAATGTCTTGAGGATCAGTGATTACATTATTGTTTGTTCTAATGTTGTCAAATTTGACCAGGTCTTTGTAACAGTTAAGTATACTATTAATCATTAACTTTGGATTTGATTGGAGTTTGAAACATCTTTTGAAAATATTATCATTAATCTGTTGTCTTACTTCTTTGATATTTTCTATATTGTGAATATAATAAATAGATTTCTATTTAGTTTTAGCAAGTGCTAGCCATTTTGGCAATAAGTTGTGAACAGTTAGTAAAGATGAAACATTAAGCTAATTAAGATGTATTTATTTAATTAATAAGGTGATTATGTTAGTGTAATATAAAGGTAGAGTTTTTTAGTACATATTTGACTT
>CAJVQA010000884.1:0-29222 GCA_910591915.1 Cetraspora pellucida | reverse complement strand
TGTATACTATTTACTGCTAAGTATGCTCTTTTGATATATGTCAACATTAGACTTTCTTTTTGGCTTTTTGCGATATTTATTATCTTTGTCTTTTATTATTATTTCTTGCTTGTTTCTTGCTTATTCTTGAATTTTCTATGTTGTATGCTGTCCACTATCCTAATTAGGTTTGTGTGTGCGTCTATCTAAACATGTATTTGTTTTGTTTGTCTGTTCACGTGTCATAGTGATCAATAGATCTACGTTTCCAAGTCACAGCAAATTCCCCAAATTTATTTTTCCAAGTTTCGAATAATGTGTTTTTCCCTTCTAACTCTACTACTAAGTAACTTATTTACTTGCCCTTTCACTTGCTATACCTTTAACACAAGCTCTATCTTTTTTTTTAAGCTTGTGAAGTTGGTTGTAACAGTCATTTTTGAGAAAACTTTCAATTTGCTTCTGTCGATTTTGTGTACAAGTGATCAGCAAAGAGAGTGTCCTGTGTAATATAACTACTAATAATATATAAATACTTTTTTTTAATATTAAAAATAAGTATTTGTAACTTAGGCTTTTATTGATAGTATGTTTTAGCTTTGTGTTTGTATTATAATAGCAACAGAGAGCAAATATAAAAAGAGTATACAACTAGTTATTTATATAACTTTAGTCATTATTTAATTTAAGTAATTTGTCCAAAAGTTCTACACTAGTTACTATATCTAGGATCTGCTTGTAAGTTTTCTATTTAAACACTCTGATTTCTGTATCTATCTATTTATCTACCTTACTAACTGCTTTAATTTTTACTATTACAGATATATTATAATTATTAGGTTTTTAAAGTAGTTCACTTATATAAGAAAGTTTTGAATTTGTACTAAACTTATCAAAGCTTTTTGTTACTTAATTTTTAGCTAACTCAGTATTATTATGCCTAAGACCAACACTTGCAGTTAGAGTAATTTTTAAAGTGTTACATCTTTGTAGAGTTCATACAATCTTAGTACCACCCTTTACAACCTTACTAATACTTTGTATGTTTTTGCAAGTCTTTTTATACTACTAATTTAGTTAGCACTATATAATATAACTTCATATTTAGTTTAATTAGTAAACTTCTTTATTTAGAATTCTTATCTGTATAGGTTATTTGCTTCAGGTTTTTATCTTTGGATCAAGATTTTCATAAATGATATCATTAAAGATCATACTATTTTTCCACTCAAGATTTTTAAATAGAGCTTCTTATAAAGTATATATTTTCTAAATTTATTTATATAATATTGCACACTTTTAAAGTTAGTTTTGATATAACTAGAATTACAAAATTACAACTCAGATATCCTATACAAGTTGTTAGAATAGAATTATTTTTTAAATTTCTACTATCAGTAAAATTTGAACTCTGAACCTACTGCTTGAAAAATGACAACCTAACTATTACACTAAGATTACTATTCTTTACTAATAATATTCTTTAAACTGTTTTCTAGGCAAATTTCTCTTAATTTTTAAATTAAATTTAGGATATTGCTATTGCCACTCCTATTTTTGCTAATGCCACTCTTTATATAGTTTAACTTTAATTAAGAATTAGGATTAGGAATGTGAAGACCAATCAGATTAAGTGAGAAAATAGTATTAGCAAAAATAGAAGATAGCAATAGCAATTCTTTAAATTTATTTATTTATTTTTTTTGATATTAAGATAACCTCTTTGGTCTTTTGACTTTTATTAAAAATTTTTTTAGTAATGTAATTTTATGAACTACTACAGAAGAGTATACAATTGGCTATACATATAACTTTTTTATATTACTTATTTAAAAAGTCTATTTAAAAGTTCATTACTAATTGCTATACCTAACACTCCTGTTTGAATGTTTTACTTTAAACCTTCTGAACCTGTAATCTATATTAACTCACTAAGTCATATCCAAATGCCCAAATTATTATTTCAACCTTAGGACTATTTTATTTTTAAGATAAACTTTCTAGAGTTTTTTTTATATATTTTTATAGCTGATTTAAGTATCACTATAACAGAACTAACACTTACAATTAGAGTTATATTATTTAATCACTATGCTCTTGTAGAGTTCACACAAACTCTAGCATCTACTTCATAGTATAACTTCAGTACTTTAATATACTCCTGTTTTTTGTTCAGTCTTTTGTTTAGACTCTTAATTCAGATAGTCCATGTAAAAATATAATCAGTTTATCAATATATTAAATTAATCTAATATTTTTTTCTTTTAGTTTATTCTAGTAGTCTAATTAGTGATACTTTTAAGACTTCTAATATAGAGGTTTTTGCCTATCTGAATATTATAACCTCAATATTTATTTACTAGATCTAGCCTTTACAGTAGAGCTGTTAAAAATCTGGTTACCTTTTTACTTAAGTCTTCTCAAATAAACTTCTTGTTACTTAATTTCAATAAATTTACATAGTCTCAAGAACTTATCTAGTGTTTGCACTATCTGATTTGTCAGTTTGTATTCTTTTATATAATAAGTTACACAAATGTCTTATAACCTGCCAGTCATGCTAGTGTAACTGCCATTACAGATATTTTAATTCAATTATTAGTAATAGTTATTATAATACAAATATTATATAGATAATTATTAAAATTTTCATTATTAATAAGATTTGAACACCCAATCTATTATTTGAAGAGTTGACAACTTGACCACTTCACTAGGTTACCATACTTCTTAAATTAAATTTGGTATTTTTTAAATAATACAATAAATTATTAATAATATAAGTTACAGTTTACTTATAAAATATTTTATTAGAAATATATTTTACAAACTTTATTAAATTTTTTTTTTAAAATTAATAAGAAATTTTTGAATAATAAAAATTTAAAGATTTTGTTTAAAAATTTTTATTATAAAAAATTTTTTTAATATTTTCAAGATTTTATATATTTCTGAAACTAAAAAAAAAATTTTTTTCTTAATTTAAGTTTAAATTTTTACAGATAAATTAAAAAAGTTATATTAATAAAAGTTGTTATCTTTTATAGAAGCTATAATATTGTATTAAAAACTATAAATTTAAAATTAATATTTAAAAAGTTTGCCAAAAATTAGTAAATATTTTTTTGATTAAAATTTTTCTTTAAATTTGTCTATTTGTAGCTTATAAATAATTTAAACTTTTTTTTATAATATAAAATTAAATATTACTATATTATAAATATTATCAAACAAAATTTTATTTAAATATTTTAAAATTTAAAAAATATAGATTATAAATATATTTTTATTAATTTTTTAGACAAATTTGCTTGAAAATAGTCTACAGTTTAAGAGATAATATATTAAACTAAGAATATAATGACTTAGTAAAGTAAATAAGTTATCAACTTTCTAAATTGCAAATTGCAAATTCAAAATCTACTAATAATAAAATTTAGATTTTTATCTATATTATAGTAATTGTTTCTAATAATTAGATTAAGATATTTGTAATTATAATTGCATTAATATAAGTAATAGATTACAAAATATTTATATAACTAGTTATATCAAAAAATACAAATTAGTATTAAATGATAAAAATCCAAAATAAGTTCATATGACTATATAAATTTATAAAAATTAAAAAAACAAAAAGTCTATTTAAAAAGTTCTAAGCAGAAAAATAGTATAGATCTTTAATAATACTATTATAAAAACTAGTTTTAGAAAACAAATACCAATATAAAAAAACTAGACAGATAAGAACTTTAAATAAAAAATATTACAATTTAGATTATCAAAATCAATTTAGAAAAAAAGATTATTAGGCTAATCTAATATACTAATAAACTAACTATAGTTTTATTAAACTATTTGGATTAAAAGTCTTAAAATAAAAATAGAGTATACTAAAGTAATTTGAATATACTATAAAGTAGTACTAAAATTTGTATAAACTCTGTAAGAGCATAGTAGTTTAATAACTAGCTTTGATCACAAATATTGATTTAACTATAGCAATATTAAGTTAACTGTAAAATAAATATACAAAAGACTTTAAAAAGTTTATCTTAAGAATAAAATAATTCTAAAATTAAGATAATGATCTGAATATAACCTAGTCAAGTTAATATGAGTTGTCAATTTAGAAGATTTAAAATAAAATATCTAAGCAAAAGTGTTAGATATGACAACTGGTAAGAAACTTTTAGACAAACTTCTTGATTAGATAATATAAAAAAGTTATATATATAATTAATTGTACATTCTTTTTGTAATATTTTCACATAAAACATATTATCAAAAATGTTAATAAAAGTCAAAAGACTTAAAAGATTATCTTAAAAAAAAAATAAAATAAAAATAATATATTATGCTATACTAATAATCTATTTTGCAATATTTTTTTTTCTTAAAGATTTTGTTTTACAAAATTTCTATAACTTTTATATCATATACAAAAGTTAACCAACTGACTAAACTTGAATTTGCTTGTTTAGAATCATTATTAGAAATTTTATCATTTTTTGTAATTTAATAAACATAATAATAATAACTTTTTTAAATACTTTTTTTTTAAACACTTTTAAATAATTTAGTAATTAAATAAGTTTTGAATACTATTTCTGAATTATTATCTTAAAATAATATATTACAAAATAATATATTACCTTAAGATAATATATTGTCTATATTACTACAAACCAATATAATTTTTCAAAATAATAAACTATTTTAAAATAACATATTGTCTTAGGATATTACAATTAAAAATAAAAATATAAAGTATAAAAAAAAAACTTTATTTATTACTTAATCATATTAAAACTATTATTAACAAAAATACTCAATCACTAAATGCAAAGTGGTAAATTGATTTTATTAACAAAAATTTTATTGTATTACAAAAAATAATAGATGATTGTATATAACTTAAAAAAAAACAAAATTCCAAACACATAAGAAAAACATAACAATAATAATTTCTGGTTTTAAATTTAAATATATATCATAATTTTAAGTCTATATTGTAGTAAAAACATTTTAGCAATGTATATTTGAACATTAAAATAATCGAAAATAATTGTATTATTTTCCTTAATATTGTTTTAAATTTAAAGTCTAGCTTAATTAAAGTTTTTTTCTTAATGTTAGAATTAGAATAAAGCAATTAAAAGTTCTTTTTCCAATGCCTTAGTAAATAAAATATGCTGTAACGAAAGCGACAGCCGTAGTAAAAGCATCAACTATCCTTTGTAAAGCAAAGGATAACGGTCTTCGAAATAAATAACACTCGAGAGATTTCTATTTGACTTCATAAAACCCACTTATACTTGTTTATTATAAATTCTACCCCTAAACACTAACCCTAACCCTAAAAAAATGCACCTTAAAAATTTGTATTTTTCGGTGGCTTGTCTATTTGATATTATCACTTATTTCATTTAATCTGCCACAATTACTATGTCCCATAACGTCATTTTCAAGGCACAGACCACATATTTTTAGGGCGTCCTTAAAATGTACCCGGGGTATAGGTTCTTAACCTATGAATTAAATTTAAAATAGTCATCACGTGCCAACTAACCCTAACCCTAAAAAGCTAAAATTGAGACACAGGATAATATATTTTTAAACTGCGCTATACCGGAAAAATCATTTCACGTGATCAGCGAAATTTTTTTGATTGGTAATCACATGTTGATGAAATATGGCCAGCATTAACAGCATGGCCGGCTTTAGAGTTAGGATTGGCGTTAGGGTATAGCGGAATTAGTCACATGTATGCTGCGCAAATAAATATGGCCCTCTATCACGTGAACGTGAAAATAGTTGTCGAAATTTAATTTTCTTTGATCCCATACGATATTATTGGAAATCATGGAGAATAGTTTACCCAAATTGTCCCTTGAGCCTCGTTTAGGCTCAGCTCCGTTCGAAGTGAACGAACCCGATGGGTCTGAAGAATACATGCCGTAGGAATAGTTTCGCTTATTAATTTTTTTTTTTTTTTTTACTCTTAATTCTGATCAAAAATCGAGCACCAATACCATTTGGGTATCCATTTCAACAACAGTAAGCTGACTCCAAACGAAAAACTTGAAATTCAAGTTAAAAAAATACATGAACAACGTGAATTTAAGTCACTTACGATAGATTCGCTAAATAACATTGAAAATGAAAAAGATATTGAGAGCAAAATAGAAAAATCGCTTTCCGACAAAAGTGCAGATCTCTTAAAAATGAATGAAGCAATTATGAAGAATGTTATGTATGAATAACTCTCCTTTACTTCATCTATTCGCTTACACCTTTTTGTTATTTAGTTTTAACGATCTATTTTTGAATCGCGTTCCTAAATCTGTTTATTTCAGTGCATCACATAATGAAATTGCAATTGGAATTGATGTTATGAATCTAATATTAGCTGAACATAAGACAAATTTTATTCCTAACAATCCGTATCCGGTTACTCCCGGTTTGATCTCTCACGATTATCCTTTCTATCCCCAGCCCAGTAAAGATTCTCAAGTTCAAGATATTAAATTGATGTTGGGAATGAAACGAATGGTCTAGTATTTAATTTCATGGGCACGGATTGTCTTTTTTCGCTCAAATCTATAATCCCTCTCTCTCTTTTTTTTTTAAATATAATAGCAACTCAAAAATTCTGCAGATATTTTATTTTCTGCTGCTTCAAGACTAGATGATATCGTTAACAATGAAAAGACATTCTGGAATGAAATGTTATCACTACGAGAACATCATTGGAGCTTACGTCGTGGTGATAAAGAAAAGAATATCGGACAGCAGATTTTTGTCCATTATGGATATGCCGATGGTAGGCTTGCAATAATTCGATCGTATTATAAGAATCGTTATTTATTAAATATTTAATCATTGTAGTTGGTTCGAATCATGGGGATGTTTCAAAAGCACAAATATTAAGATCACCCGATGAAAAACAAGTGGCTGTATCATTACCTCAAAAAGCCAAGAAAGCAGTCAAACTACGGCTACAACAAAGATCAAATAGTGCACCTTCTGTTCAAGAGAATTCTTGTAATTAATTTATTCTTGGCGACCTTTTAAAAGAAGGGACAACCAATTCTTTAATATATATATATATTTTTATTTAAGTGCTTCATTCAGAATCAGCCGAAGGTTCAAACATTCATCAGCAACTTATTACCGCTCAAAAAGCTATTTTTGAAGGAGAGTTATTTGACCAGGTATGTTATATAGTGGCACAAATATTGGGTGTTCATTTAATAGTTTACAATCAATGTATACATGTTTGCATACTTTCTTATATTTGAAGTAACATTTGTTGTTAGTTCTGATTCATATTTATATCTGTTCTCTTGTTTCTTCCAAAATCTATCTCAAATTTAGCTAGTACGAGAAGCACGTAATACGCCTGGTATCACGTTAATTGAGAATGAAATATTCGTTCGGATATATGAAGGTGTGGATTTAACGATTCAATGGGTACGTTTAAAGGATCAAAATTTATGATCTAAAAGCCATTTCGTAAATGATACTAAACAATATTTTTAACAGGCCAATGTTGACACTATTGAAGAGGCCCCATCTGCAGATGATGCTTGGACTTCGGAAACGGATAATTTTTATATGACAATTTCTCCAGAGCAATCTGCATCATCTACATGCACAGTATTGAAATTAGCAATGGATCTTTTATTAAGGAGATGTCATCGGAGACATTTACTAAAACAACAAGAACGCGTATTAAACTGGTCTAGAGGTATGCCTAGAGAAAGGTACGAACGCGTAACATTTTTCCAGTACAGTACGATTGTTTAAAAGCACTTGTGTCAATAATATACTTTAATGATTTTACTAGTTCTGGTACTCAAATCCTCAACCAGATTATTCATCTACTTAAGTATTATTTCTTTTGCAATCACATACGAGATATTGTAAAGGCTTCTACACTCGCACTGAGCAGTGGTGGAGTGCCTGTACAAATTCACTTTATTTCTAACCTTGCTAAAGGCAAAGATTTGATAGAAGATATATGGAAAAAGATTGGAAATGATAAAACTTTCCTTTTTTCTGGTATAATGATTGTCACTATTGATCACAGGTATGTTTGAATATTTTTATAATGCAATTCACAAAATTCCGGGTTGGAATTCATCGGAGTTGGGTCGTCATTAAACAATACTATCTATAGCAAAATTATCAGTTAGACATTTTTTAGTTATTTAATAGTCAATGACTTCATTAGTAAGAATTTGCGATTTAGGCAAAATTAGTTAATTTGATCCAATCACGATTCCTATATATTTCGACTCGAAATTTTGAGGGGTTGTGTTTAAATGTATAAACATATTTTTACCCGGAGTGTGTCAGAGAACCTACGTTAAATTCATGTTTCGAGCAACATGTCCGGATGTTTCGATACGCGACATATTTACTAAATTACGATTGGGTAAAAATACAACCAGAAGGTTGAGCACACGATATAATTCTGATTGGGTGAAAATTACCATCTTATATACCGGATCTTAACGTTTATACTTTTCTAGTCTTTATAACTCCCTGGTTCTTATTGTAATCTTGCTTTAATTTTTCAAAAGACACAGTCTTCGATTCACTTTAGAATCACCAACATCAGTGATTGTTCATCTACCACATGGTGACATAAGAACACGTGGTCATGCACAATTTCAAGATTTGTTTTCAAGAGAACTCATATTATTACTATTAAGAATTATTCATGAGCAATTAATATATTTAACTGGTTTAGATAATGTGGTGTCGGGTGGAGGTAACTGGTGTGTGGATATAGCGTTATTACTTATATACAAAGATATACCACCTATAGTTTCCGAGTCTTCTGATAAAGAGATTACGCAAAATAAATGGTCAAAATCCTTTTGGAGACGTCCTATGTAAGTCTTTAAACATGATCATTTTACATTAAACTCGTCATAAATCTTATGTTCTTTTATTTGGATATGTTTAGAAAAATATCAATTATAAACGGTCAACCTTCACCAGATAAGTTGACAGTAAAAATTGATGCTTTTGGAGTAAGCGAAGGGCCTGAATTAGTTATTGGTGGTATTAATAATGAAGGAAAGCACATTAGAAAAGAGTTTTGGGAAATTATCTACGAATTTTTGATTAGCCTAATGTAATTAATTTATAAAACATTGAACATTACGTAAGCAAAATAATGTAAAAAATTTAGTATAAAAAAATCTTGATTAAAAGTTATAGAATCAATTTATACACGTAGCTTTGATTAAAAAGATTAAAAGTGTGGTGAAATAATTTCACTACTATCATTAGCAAAAAATTTTAAGTGATATACAGTTGACAATGTCTAAATGCATACTGTCTAATTGCATATACTGCTTAATTGCATATACTGCTTAATTGCATATTATTTCTGTCTACCAATCTAGTTCTTAATGATAAATGCAAAATATTTTAATTGCATAATGCATAAAAAATAATTAAATATGCATTTTTAAAAAAATACAAAATATTTTCAATTTTAAATTTTTATTAAGTTAATATATTAAACTTTTAATAAAAATTGTAAAAGATTTTTACAATTTCTAATAATAGTTAAATCATTAAAATCAGCCTAGTAAATCATAAGATATAAATTAAGAAAGTTTCTTTAACTATATAAAATTTTTTCATGAAGTTTCAAAAAAGATTTATATAATTAGAAAAGCTTTTTTATTTATATTTTATAATTTATTAGGTTAATTTTAATAATTTAACTATTAGAATTGTAATGATATATATTTACAATTTTTATTAAAAGCTCAATAAAAAATTAGTACAAACAAATATATATTTATAAACTATTAAAAAAAAAGTATATTCTAAATACTAATGCAAAAACCCTCACAATAAATATTTTTAATTTAGCGAAAAGAGTTAAATTTTTAAAATTTTCACTTTTTTCATAATTTATATTAAAAAGTGATTTTCATTTCGTGCAATATAAAATAATTCAAAAAAACTTTCTAAATAATTCGACCATTGTCCATATATAGGTTTAATTTAATTAGTTAACCGACCACCCCAGTGAACCGTTGTTTACAGCAACCCTAATAGGACTGTGAAAGAAGATTTTTAGACCAAGTGTAATATGAAAACCATGATTTAGCAAAAAAAAATATCCTTGCAAAATTCCGATATAAATCTTAATATTTTATTACTTTAAAAAATTCTGTTCGATTTTTTGGATGAGATTTGTTTAGTATCAACCTCTGATTCAATCATTAGTACAATACACATTATATCTATACTTGAAGAAAAATCTCTATGTACGGTAAAAACACTATGAGGGCAACTTTGTCATATTCTACATTACAATTATTTTTTACCCACTTTTTGAATACGCCAAGAATTCTCATTAGCGTTAGACATACAATCATCTGTAATATTATTATAAAGTTACTATATATTACTTTTAAGCTCTTTCTCAAACAAGTTAATTATGCTTTTATGTGTTAATTAAAAGGTTTAACGCATATATTTATTGTATATAACTATTTTCCTAGTTTACGAATCATCTTTAATTGAGGTATACTCAGATAGGGTGAATTCCAAAGATACACAAGATATTTAAAGTTTTGTTCGTGAAGAGTCTTCTGTAGTGTTATAAGCGACGATTACATTTTTTTTTTAAAAAAAAATAACTATGTTGGAAGGTAAATTTATTCTAAACTGTATAGATTCAATTGTATAAAATTAACTGATCACAAGAAAATTAGTTGTGCTGCTACGATTTTTTGAATATAATTGGGAAAATAAAACTTGGAAACAAGACGTTTTGAGCACGATAACGCAATATAAAATTCATACATTACAATAGTATATACAGCTTCATGAAAAAAAACCTTTAAGTTGACAGTATGGCCGATTGTTTATTTAAAACGTGAAATTACAAAGTTTACTTTATTTCAAATAACACTGCCTCTTTCAGAAAAAGTCTATATATCAAATATAGTCACTATTGAAATTTTCAGAAAGCAATTATGGTCAATTCAAGTATATTGGATCAAGGATACTGTAATTATTTGCAGTTGATTTTGAAAAATTTTAAACTCGATCAAATGTTTTAAAAAATAAAATCAGCAATAACTGGTCGATGATCGCTAATATATAAACCATCATCGTACAGATTAGACACTGTCCCATGATTTAAAATTTTAATATTTTGTTCCTCCAAACTATTATGATTAACCATGATGAAATCAATTCTAATAGGTTTAACATTTGATGAAAATCCTGTAAAGGTATTGGAGAAACCATAAGAGGTTTCAATTGATCGGTTACTAATCTCATATCGTGTATCACCGAATGGTATTAAAGTATGATCTGATTGTGATTTATCATTATTGTTCACGTATTTCTTTCCAGTAAGTAATTGATAAGGTTCATCATCTTCTTGACAATTGAAGTCACCAGTTAGAAAAACTATATCAGGTGACTTTAATAAATCTTGAGAATTTTTTAATATAAGTTTTGCGCTTTCTTCACGCGAGCGAGACCCTTTATCATCGAAATGAGTGTTAATGAACCAAAACTTTTGACCAGTGATTAGATCTTGAAATCTATTATGTAAAAAATGTTAGATTCACCATTATACATAATATTGAATGTTGAATACATAGTTTTTTTAAAGCCAAACCTTGCTTGAGTAACAACGCCTTTAAAATGGGATCAATGAATAAAATCCTTATGTAAACTTTGATACAGATAAATTCGTTGTAGTCATATATGAAAATAACTTACGAGGTAAACTAGAATCCCAATCTTTACTACCAGGAATATCGGGTGTCTGTAAAACAACATTGGAATTAATATCTAAAAATATTCCCATAAACTATACATGAGTGTCTAAATTATTTTCTTTTGGCGACATCTAAATTGGCGAAATGATTTTCTATTGCCCAAAATATAAATAATTTGATATGTCAAAAATATTTGTATAATGAAAATATTTTTGTATGGCGAACATGGCAAGAATATTTTAGAATACATTTTAGAACATTATAAAAATAGCATTTATTACAATAAGCATGAAATATAAAATCCAGTAATATGGTAATATATATATAAACTGTATGTGAATTTCACTAAGAAAAAACGAGACTTTGGGCTTTCAAATTTATCCTTAGCTATTTATTAGATTCAGCCCATGAAAAGTGATAAAATTTATATATAGTTACGTATTTTAAATGTTACCACCAAGTTTTTAAAGGCTGAATCCGATAAATAATAATGATAAACTTGAAAGCCCGAAGTCTCGGCAACACATATATATATATTTATATCCGGCTCTGGATATACGAACCTTTGACATGAAAATTTTTCGCCAAATTTGTTTTGCATGTAATTTCGCTATTTTTGCTTTATTTTTTTAAATGTATTTTGTTGTACACGCTAGATATATTAGTCTACGCACGGGTTCAAAACTAAAGATACTGGTGAAATTAAACCAGAGTGGGGTGAATTCAGTTTCACCACTATTGGAGAAATTGGTCTCACCAGCATCTCTATTAGAAACCATACCCTGGGTTTGAAACCCTTGCATGTAAAAAATGTATAATGACAAATATGGCACCAAAATTAATAAGGAGATAATGGTAACGGTAACTCTTCCCGCTTGACCTTAAGAAAGTAAGGGAGCGTAAATACACGTGACCACTAAAATTACTTACCGAGCGACGATGACTTGCTGGAGCATTATAATTTGATATAAAGGTTCTAGATCGACCACCTAACCCGAAACTGAGTAGATTTGCATATTTAAAAAAGGCACTGTACATGCTCATTATCCAGCCGTGTCATATTACGAGTCCTTAGGCAAAGGTCAACCAACCATATCACCTAACCTCACGTTTATGTTTGTGCTGAAATTAAGATTCTCTCCCAGGTCACAATACTAGTGATCCCGAAAATAGAATCAATCGATTAGTTGTAAAGTTGATAACTAATCAATTTGAATTTACGAATTCAACTTAGTCGATTAGTAATAATAAAATCGATTAATCGATTAGTTGAATAAAATGGTCTATCAACTAATCGATTGAAAAATTTTCATCGATTTGTATCACTAATCACAACATCTTTCTATAACGAACTCAATTTCATAATAGTTCGATATAAAAAGTGCAATTTATAACTATTTCAACTGGCAAAAATAATTTTAGCGGATAATTTCAGAATTTTACCATACGAAAATAATTTTTCCAGATGAAATAATTTCGGAATTTCGCCACATGGCATTTTGAAGCACCATAGCGAAAATATAAAGAATTTCGACATTTTGTCTGCGGTAATCATCGACGTTTTAGACACTCATGTATATCATAAACGAGTAAAATATGTGGAAACATGTCATACTTTGGATAACCAGTAGAATTTTGATTCTAATAGTTCCATGCGGTTTCTAAATAAATGAATTATTATTTAATCAATCACAATCAAAAAAAATATTAATTAAAACCTTACTTGTTATAAAATATTGGGACGAATTCACCTGAATAAGGCAATATATTAATGTTACGCAGTATCCAATAATGATGGCACCAATTAAAATTCTTGTTATTTTTGCACAAACCTGCTTCTTTACCATCGTCACGGCCCACACCAACCCATTGCCAGTCTTGGCCTAACAAAGCCTCAAGATCCGAAAGTTGGTTTTTGAGAACTTCCTGTTATAGAAATAAGATATATACATTAGATTGTAACCTGATCAATTCGAGTTTATATGCCAACCAACCTGCAGACCAACAATATCAACTCTATGAAACAGTATAGTATCGGCAACCTTTCTTCTTCTACTATTCCAAGGTTTCTCATCAGAAGTGTTTATAATCGTCTCCGTAGAATGATCAGGTAAGACGCGATAAGCATCGTATCGAATGTTAAACGTTGCAACACGAAGAATGTTCGATTTGCTCATGGTTATAGAAAACCAACTTTCAGCAAGTAGGCATGATAGAGGATCTATTTATGCGATTTATTTGTGCCGTGATACAAACCTAAAAAAGGAAAAAAGTAAAAGAATGATCTTTTTATTACACAATAACACGTGAGAATTACAATGTTAGGTTAGTCTGCAAATTATCGATCTAGCCAGCCGATTTTTTAATCGATTTGGTATAGTCAAAAGATGAAATTACAAAAATTTCATATGTAAATGAATGAACCTAAAATATGAGATTAAAGAACAAAATTAAATAGTACTGTAGGTTCGACCAAGCTGACTAAGCCGATAAAATTTATCGAAAAATTATGCTCAAGATCACTATTAGTCAGAACTGAAATTATAGCAGTTCAGTATAGTATAGCAAACATGTATAGTAGAGATTAAGATAGTATGTATAGTTCATAAAAAAACATTCTTTGAGACTTTACCTATAGTCTATACTAACCCTAACATTAAAAAGAGATCATTTATAAAAGATACTTTATAAGTTTCTATAACCATACATACATCCATAAATATTCTTAGCCTACATCTATACTACAAACAGGTTTATGCAATACATTTTTCTGTAATACCCCGCAAAGAAGTATACGTTACACGCCGCAACTAAAATCGAAATACATATGTGGTTCCACAAATAAATTTTGTGAATTTGTGTATAGCGATAGTGATAGATAAATTCGAACTTGCATACAAATGCATTCATATGCGCAATTAAATCCTATAATCCGCAAGTAAAGTTTTTTTATTTAGCTGCGAAAAAATTAAAAATTGAATTCATACACTGGTTACATGATATTATAGATAAAAAATGTATATTATAGGAAAAGTATATCATATGGTAACACATCAGATTCCTTACATTTTTGAATTATGAAAATTATGGAGGATCGACTTTTATCCCTTACACCAGTTTGCAGCATGATTGATGTATCTAACTATATTGGATCACTATACTGGATGTAGCAATAAAGTTCATTTTAATATACATTATGGTAGTAGGATGATGTATGAGATAAGGCGTAAGTTTTTAGAGTTTATTGCTAGTTGCCAGGTTATATTTAGAGTTTATAGATGCAATACGACGGATTTTTTTTCTTATTTAAATATTCCAGATTATCTTAAAATTCTGATCTTGAATTTAAGATCCTCATATCTGTTATAATGATAATGTAGCAATTATAACAGTAGAATATGGTGCTACTCTTCAATGAATATCTGAATTTCGCATAGTTTTGTATAATGTCTATAAAGTTAATAAACCACGGTTTTTAGTGTACTGACTAGCTAGTTAAACTAGTTAGCTCTATTGAATAGATCACGTTTTTAACCAACGATGATTGGAACTAGTTCTCGTGATTGATTTTGTGACATATATTATGACATCATATCATTATTTATATCATTATTGTTTGTTATTATTATAATAAAATTTGCAACAAAACAAAAGTACTTTTAGGTACTCCAAATATATATTAGCAAAGCAGAATTATGTTAATTATATTTAATTTAATATAATCTAATTTAATCTAATTTAATCTAATTTAAACCTTATGACCTTTTTTTAATATAGATATACTATTTATAAATTTTATCGTTTTCAAGTTCGGTTTAGAGATATAATAAACTTTTTTAGAACTAAACCTTTTTGATATAAGCCCGGAAGGTTGGTATAAATATATATAGTTGATTGTATGTAAATAAACAAAGTAGCGGAACATTTGAAGTAACGGTAGATCGTAAATTTTAAATATAGGAAAATTGGAACGTTTATGAGATGTAATTTTATTTTTCGGGCCAATCATTATGTTACACGAACGGACTAATTACGTAGTTATTCACCGAAATTCTATTTATTATAAACCAATAATTAGCAAAGATGAATGAAAGAAGAAATAATTGATAATGGTATGAATTACACAAATCCAAAATTCAAAAAAAGCAAAGAAAAGCACATATCGATTTTAACATAAATTGACAACATTGTTTGGGATGACAAACATGCGTAATTCTTGTTCCAAATTCGTTTACGTTAATTAAACATTAGTTGCACCAAGCACGTATGTTGCGCGAAAATGTACCTTAAGAACTTGAGTTTGTTTGTTTGAAAACTTGAATTCGCTTACTCGGTCACCTATTTCTCTCACATACATACATACACTCTTTTACTATATATGCGCCACAATATAAGCGTTATATGCTTTGTCCTACTTTTAAGTAAACCGATTTCCTTTCTTACGAGTTTTTTTTCCCTCAAGATTAAAAAAAGAGTTAACAAAGGTGTAAACACAATGTCATATCAAAGTGATTCAGAGGACGATTTATTCGTTCATAGTATGAGCTTAAAAAAAGCTAAAGCATTAATAGATAACCCTCATTCTCACCAAGTAATCACTCTTGCAAGTTGTGGTAAAAAAGTTGGTGTCTGTGAAGTTGGAGACCCAGAAGGTTATCCTGTGCTTTGGCTTACAGGTACATACATACATTTATCTATTTTCATTTTTAATCAATCAATAAATTATTTATATCTCATTTTTCATAATTATAATTACATAATTACATTATAGGAAACATGGGTCCAGCAATGTCTATCCTTTTATATCATAATCTTGCAAAACGACATCATATTCGTTTAATTTCGGTGGATAGACCTGGCTATAATGATAGTGACGATATTTATTCACGATCCGGCGTTCCTGATTTATTTGAATTTGCTGATATGATCAACGAATTGACTTTGATATTAAAAATGTGGCAATTTGGTTTGGCTACCTTTTCACTAGGCGCTGTTTACGGTTTGGCTTATTCACTTAATTTCCCTGAGAGAATCAAAGGTCCGATATTTACGATTAGTCCTTGGGTTTCAACTAGTACTCCAGGACATTTACTTTATTATAAAGGTTTGTATAAATTATTAATAAATTTATGTTTATTTATTCTAATTACTCTTAAAATTTATTTTCCCTTTTATTTTTTTTACTCTTTTAAAGGCATCGCAAAATTTGCTCCAAATTTTTTGATCCGTACTACATTAAGCACCCTACCACACATGTCAAATTTTTTAAATATGTGGAGCACATTAGGCTCCTCATCACCTTCTCGTGTTTCTACATCTTCCACCCTTAGATCTCAATCATCATCTGCATCTTCTTCTTCTACTACATCCTCAACAATTGATGATGAACCGATGACTCTTTCCGTTGAAAGTGTGATTAGCACCATATCTCCAGGTCGTAGTTATATACACAAAAAGATTTATCAAAATGGTTTATGGAATTTACAAAATCGTACTGGTGCACATATTGATGCTATGGTAGCATTAGAAAAAGTTGATTGGGGTTATAAATATGAAAATACTACACATCCCATTCAAGCTTATGTAGGTGAACAAGATGAAA
Organism: Cetraspora pellucida; assembly: GCA_910591915.1. Lineage (NCBI taxonomy): Eukaryota > Fungi > Glomeromycota > Glomeromycetes > Diversisporales > Gigasporaceae > Cetraspora > Cetraspora pellucida. The sequence goes on along the minus strand of CAJVQA010000884.1, from coordinate 11,864 downwards.
ATGTTCCATTACAAGCTTGGACGTATATGAGTAGTAGAATGGATAATTTAAAATTAAACGTTGTTAAAGATGGTGGTCATTATTTATTGTATAGAATGGATTTCATGGAAGAGTTATTTACAACAATCGAGTCTGCTATCAATTCATAAATGATTTCAATAGATTAGTAAACTATTAATAATGAGAACGAAGTTGTTTTTTTTTTGATTATTACATAATAATATATTACATAATGAATAGAAATATTATATCGAATATATATTGTATTTTAGTGTATACATACAATTTTTATTAAAGAAAAAATTATTCGATGACAAGTAAAATCACCAAGATTCGAAAAAATCTGGTTTTTATTTTAAACTTTTTACGCATATCAGATATATATTCATAGTTTCCTAATTGTTATACTGATAGTTTATATCAAAGTTAGCGAATTATTAACTACTTACATTTTAAGCAAAAGTAATATTTAACCCAATAACTACCTCAAAGTGAAATTCTAGTAATATTGAACACATAAAGATGAAAAAAGAAATTCATGCTTATAATGATTTTACTGCCAGAACTGCCGATGGAACAAGATCTGTTTCAAAAAAATACATAAGTAAATACATAAACAAGCAAGTAAATAAATAAATAATAAATAACGTGCACATATGCATATACATGTTGCGAGAACGGAATTTAATAAAATTATAATTTTAGGGTAGAATTTATTTTATATGAACCTAACCTACACCCTAACCCTAAATCTAAAATCCTAAGAAATTCCAAATCCACTTAAATTTCTTACAACATATATACAGTTACTTACCCAAATCCTTTAAGGTTTTTTGCATTTCATTTTCTCCAAACACTTTTCTACAAGTACATTTAAAATTAGAATCATAAGTAATAAATAAAGAATCAAACAAATTCTCATAAAGAAAACTTTCTTTATACCTTGGGAATGTCATCATCAATTGGAATGGTCCAGTAACATGTTGACTAACAAGATCGTATACAATTTGTAAAGTATCGGTTGCTTGAAATGTTTGAGTGATAGGTGCTCCTGTTGGTGATCGAATCTTTGGAAAATAATCAAAAAGAACGAACGAATTCAATGTGACCGAACAATTTCAAATATGTAAGGTAATAATTATATTAAGTCAGACCTGTAACCGTGTTTCGGTATATTCTTTCTTTGATGCAGCTAAAGCTGCTGCTTCGGCGGCGGCCTCTTCCTGTTTTTGAGCTTGAACCGCTTGTTTTGCCGCTTCACGCTATAAACATTAATAATTATCTATGGTTAATTTATTTTTAACATAATTTCTCATAAAATTTGTGTCAATAATTTTATTCACCTTTGCCGCTCTTTCTTTTTTATCAGCTTCGATTTGTGCCTTTATTTTAGCCTTAGCAATTTTGTCATCCTCCTTTTCTTTCTTTTTCGCCATCAATAACTTTTGCATTTCCTTTTCTTCCATTTGAGTTTTGGCTTCTGTCAATTCTTTACCAGACTGTCTTCGCATTCTTTCACGAGTTTTCTCCTCTTCTTTGTCTTGAATAGTACGTAATTCTCGTTTTTCAGCCAAGCGTTGTTTCAATTCTAACAATTTTGCTTGCTTTTCCTCTTCTGTCAATGGCTTAATAGCAGTGGTCGATTCAGAAAAATTTACATGACCTGTTTGAATTTATCAATTGTAATTGTTTACTAAAATTAATCCAATTCTTTGCCATAAAGAAATATATACATATATATTATATATATATTTTTTTTCAATGTTAATACCAGTTCTAGTTGCATGAACTTGCGCAGCGCTTGCTAAAATGTTTGTAATTTATTTGATTTAGTTAAAAAAAAAAAAATTGCAATTCATTTATTTTCATTTTCATATGAATGTCAAAAGACATAAAACTTTACCATCACGAAGTAGTTTCTGACAATCATTACATTGTAAAGATTGTGCTGTCTGTTCTCCATCCTGAATTTCACCCTCTCCAAATTGAAATAAATGATTAATAATGATAATCTTTATAAAATGCACCCATGGTGTTTATGATATTTATATATATATTTTTTTTCTGCTAAAATTTAGGGTTAGGGTGCAACTACTGACTTAAGGTAACGGTCAGATATAAAGGCCTAAATTTAGGTAAACATAAGGTTTTTGGAGGTTCCGACCATTATTACTTAGTATACCTGGCCTTAGTTAATTAGATAATTTTTTTGAGATATAACAAACTATGATGTTAAACACCTATGGTGCATTTTAATAGTATTGATTAGAATAATCAAATATATTAATAACTACCATCTTGATCATCTTGATCTTTGGAAGTGCTACCAATAGATTCTCCAGCTGGACGTTCACCTAATGTTTGACCAATTGGTTCGTCTTCAAGTTCACCAGGATGAGCGATTAACCTAAGATATGTTTGAAAAGTATATTAAAATATATTTTTATTACAACATAAAATTCACATATAATATTATTCGTTAATTCACCAATCCATCGCAGGTTGCAGTCCGGCACCTTTTGTAACCTTCATAGCGCGGGCCCTAACATTTAATAAAGTTTATTATCCATTTTTAATGACGTCAAAATATAGATTGCGCAAAATATGTGTCCTATTATAAACACATTATTATAATTATATTTAATGCTTACACCTTGTCCGGAGGAAAGCCCATATCAATCAACGTGTCATGATCTGATTTTGAACTCATAATTGTAAACGTTTAAAGAGAATAAAAAAAAGTATGATCGAACACACATTACGTGTATTAACTTATGATATTTATATATGTACTTACGTACATACATACGTCACTTTGTGCCAAGCTGTCAAGCATGTAAATGCATGCCATTCTTAGTACGTTGTACAAAGTCCGATAATGGTAATTATTATATAGATTATATTGATTATATAAAGATGGCAAGTTTTTTACTTTGCAATTCATATTCTTTAGAAATGAGCAATTTACAAGTTCCAACTAATAGTGGAGAACGACAAGGTTCTCTAATTGACACGATTAAAACCCTTAACTTGGATAATATACAACATGATATACGTCGTAACTTTGCACAAGTAGATCCGAGGCTACCTAAAGAAATAAGAAATATTTCACTTTTAGTGACGGAAGAAAAAAACGTTTTAACAAGTTTGCAACATGTTTCAGCGGAAAGAAAAGAAGGTAAATAATTTTTTTTTTTTAAAAAAAAAAAAAAAGTTCTTTGTGAACTACTTATATCCGAACCTGAATTTTTTCTGATTTTATAAATATATTATTTTTATTTAATTAATAAAGCAAGTAAACTTCTTCATGTGTGGGGAAAAGATGCTGGTGATGACCTTTCCGTATGTTAATCGAACATTTACACATATATGTTTATCTATTTTCTTAATTCTATGATATTGATTCTATGATATTGATTTTACATTAAATTTTTTCTTTTAGGATATTACTGAAAAATTAAGTGACTTATTTTCAAAAATTGCAGATGTCGAAACTGTGATGATTGGTAAAAAATAAAATAAAATTTGTTTTAAAAAAAATTTATTGTCTATTTTACAAAATTATTACTAAAAAATTAATTCTTTTTATATTACAAATTAGAAAAAACTGGACATTACCGTAAACTGCTTAAAAATATCCGTGAGGTAGAAGAAAAATTAATCCCTCATAGAGAAAAAAGACGTAAAATTCAAGAAGAAATTCAAAAAATTAAAAAATCTCATCCAAAATCACCACGTATTCCAGAACTCGAAGCAGATCTTGCATATGTAAATAAAGAAGCTGTAAATGATGAAATAGAGGCTGGAAATGTGATTAGGAAACATTTAAAGGATGCGTTAACATTACGTCTTGATTCTATGTTTGAATGCTCGGAAAAAATTGCAATTGTTACTGGTTTTGGATTGAACATTGTTAATCTAATTGATACTACTCCATGCAAAGTTGGTGAGAAAAGACCAGAATATACAGGTTAATTTTTTTACGATTTTCTTGAAACCTACTATTATTATTATCATTATGAATATTAAAATTAATAATAATAAAAAAAAAAATAGGAAAGGAAACCACCCATCAAATAATCAAAGATTGTCAAGTCTCCTTACTTCGTTGGCAACCATCATCTCAAGACATTCATGCACTTTTGCCTGCTTTAACCAACACCGCTCCTGCGGCGTTGGCTGCTCAAAAAGAAGAATATGAACAAAAGCTCCATCAACTTACTAATTCAATGAATGTTTTGAAAGAGGAGCATGATAAACAAATTAGTGAATTTTCTAGTAAATCGGAAAATCAGAAACATGAATACGAGGCGCAAATCAACGATCTTGTTGCATCTTTAGCTGCTCAAAAAGAAGGTTATGAGGCACAACTTAACGATTTATCTGCTGCCTTAACCGGAGAAAGGGAAACATTTGAACTGAAAATTAAAGACTCTAACGCTTCTTTAGAAACTCAAAAAGAGCAATATGAAGCAAAAATAAAAGATCAATCTCAATCTTCGGAGGCAAAAATAAATGAATTGACTGCTGCATTAGATGCTCAAAGGAAACAGCATGATGATCAACTTAAACAATATAATGCTTTATTGTCTACGAAACAAGAATTTGAAATTGCATTGAGAGAACGTGACTCAATTATTTCTAAACTTCAAAGTGATATCAGCAGTGTTGCAAGTGAAAAAGGAAAATTAAGTCAAGTTGTAAAAGAATTGGAGGAAACTATCAAATCTAAATCGACCACAGTTGAACAAAAAGAGGATAAAGTTGGTAAATTAGAGAGTGAAATTTCCAGTATAAAGAATCAACTTTCTAATTTATCAATTAGCGCACATGTTACAACTCCGCTCTCAGATCCAGGTAATCGTTCTAATAGTAAATCATCAAATTTGACTGATGAGGCTTCTTCAGACCCTCTAATTGGACCACATGTTCCACCATTCCAAGCTGGTGGTCAACAACCGCCACCATCTGGTGGTGGATATGTGTACCAAGCACAATATGGAAATTATGGTCCACAACCACAATTCTATCAAGGTCAACAACAGTTTTATAGTCCGGGACAATCACCATATGGCTACCAGCAACAACCCATTTATGGGCAGCAAGGACCACCTTCAGGTTATCAATCAGGTTATCAGCAACAGCAACAGCAACCTTACGGGCAACAAGGTTCATTTGTTGGTGGATTCATGCTTCCCGACGATGCTCCTCCAGGTTAGTGATCAAAATGCTATTAAATATAGTATGAATGGTAAACATTATTCTGTACTAATGAATTAAATTTATTATTTAGCATATGATGGTCCTAAAGATGGTTTTAAAGATGATAAAAAAGAAAAGAGCTAGAAGTTATTAGGCTTTTTTTATGAAATCTAAGAAATTTATATTTATATTTATATTTAAATATTCCAAGTTTATATTTGCGGAAATGTAATTATTATTTATACAATATTAAATCATATTCAATAATTCATGTATTTTTCATTTAACAAGAAATAGTGATCGGGCTGTGTTAAAATTTACGTAATTTCTTATGATTATATGGAAATATAAACATTTTTGTACAAATAATATAAAATAACAAATAAGAATTCATTGTATTTGTATCCATGTCATAAATTAGGTATCAGTCATAGATTTAGGTATCACTAAATCATACGAAACATGCGCTACACGAATATCGGATAAAAGTTTTTGAATTAAATGCGTGCACCTTTATCGATAGAAGTACTATTATAACTATCGGTTGCACCATAATACGGTAAAGGTGATGGTGTGTCATTTCGAGAGATGTCATCGTGTTCTCCAAGTAATCCATCACTAAAATCGGTACTTTCTTCTTCAAAGACAATAGTATTTGCACGTAAGAATAAGTCACGATGTCTAGTGTCAGTCGTAATGATAACGTTTGCTATCCAATGCAATTGAAGAAAGAAGAAGGATGAAGCCATTAAGATAAGATCATATCCTTGGGTTGGACGTTTGTGTTGAAACATGAGATTTGCTTTAAAAATTATATACAATGAAGAAATCTAATAGCAAATGTGAAAAAAAATTGAATTTAATAATAATAATAATAATAAATAAAAGTTGACACATTAAAATATAACTTACACAACAAGCGCCGCCCAGTAAGTATCGTGATTTATTGATCCAAGTGGAAGAAGTTACTTTTAACACAACAGCGAATCTAAAAAGGGCTAATATAATCATATCCCATTTAGCTCTATTCCAACGCCAACTTCCAGTTTCAGCACTATGAACCAAAAAATAAGAACAAATAAAAACAATAACCATATCCAAGATACCGAATAAATATAATAAAAATTCATATTTTGGTCTTGGAGGTGGTTTTTGACTTAACGATACCAAAAGAAAAGGGTCAGCTTGACTATCAATAAATATATCGTCATCGGGTGGATTTACAGGAAGAATTATACCGCCAGCATTCGTAATATCTCCATTTGAAAGAATGGGACTTTCCACAAGACCATTTTCAAATATACCAATGTTGGCAGTTGAAGATTCGGCATTTACTTGCGGTATATTAAGGTAATTTGACATATAACGATGTTTTGGTGGTAGTATAGGACGTAGTATAGGTCGTTGATATTCGTGCGATGATTCTGCCGTCACTGCGTTTGAACTTTGCGAGCTCATGATTTATATGTTAGTTTCAATGACTGTACAATAAGATTGTTCCATGTGAAAACTTATGAATTTGCGGGTGTAATAAAAAAAATTAAAATGAAGTTTTTTATATTTTACATAAGCTTTCTCTTTTTTTCATGCAAAAACTTTGCAAATACAACATTTGAGCCTAAGGCAAAAAAGAAAAAAAATTTGTGAAAAAAATTTTTTTTTAAAATGAATATTTGGTACATGCACACAATTTTATGTCTCGCATATTGGAGTAGCTTGTACAACCCAATTTCACACAAACCAATTTTGGTTGAACTAATTTTCGCCTTGTTTTTGAGCATATATATGCAAATAAACTTCTAATTTTATTGCCGGCTATGTATCGTAAACTAAAGGAATAGATAAAATGGATGGATTATGATATCGTAACTGGTTTAACAACTTATTTGTCTGATGTAAGATGTGCAACTAGGGTGTTTTGTATGCCATTGGGCATGACATAACATAATTATATACTTTATATATATATATACCAATATTATTTTTGGTTTAGCCAAATTTTATTTATTAGTTTTATTACGTAGTCACGAGGTATTACGTGAATTTTAATACAGTAAATCATACTGGTAGTATTTTAACACTTGTCAAAAACTAGCTAAATCATTACAGGCTTTGGTCATCAATTTCGGATACCACTACGTATCAAGAATGTACCTATTCTTAAATACTTGTTAATTGATTTTTATTATTAGGGATGGGTACATTCTTGATAAGAGTTGTCCGAAATTGATGGCCAAAAACCGTAATGTCTAATTGTCCGGAGCGAAGCGACCGACTTATATTTCTATACGCTTTTGATGACCAAATTACGATTTTGATGCATTTATAATAGAAAAACCGTAATTTCGGTAATTTCCGCCCCTGAAAAATTACATAACCAGATTATTCAAGGGCCTAAAGCCATTAATCGAACATTTTGTAGTAGGAATCGGTCTAAAATGTTCGAAATCTGGTTATGTATGTTGCAGTTCAAATTTTTCAGGGGTAGAAAATACTATGTTTTTGATATTTCTTTATAAAAGTATCAAAATCGCAATTTCAGTCATCAAAGCACATATAAGTTTATTTCATCAACAATTTTGAATTAGGGTTGACTACTTTATTTTCTGGAGCAAAACGACAGATTTATACTTATACACCCTTTGATGACCAAAACTACGTTTTTGATATATTTATGGTAAATATATCAAAAACATAGCAATATATATAACAAAACCTTTGAGTCAAAAGTATGCTTTTATTATATAATTATAAATCCTAATTATTTTTTTTCAGTCTTCTGATTGCTTAAAGAGTGTTTAGAGGCAGTTTGTTGCACTGATTAGGATGTTATCTGAACCTAAAGGTTGTTTTTTTTTGGTATTAAGAGACCTTTATGGTTTTTTGATTTTTATTAATGTTTTTTTAGTAATGTGACTTGTAAGAAATTATTACAAAAAGAGTGTATAATTGGTTTTATATGTAATTTTTTATATTACCTATTTAAAGAGTTTGCCTAAATGTTTTTTATTAATTGCTATATCTAACACTTCTGCTTGGATATTCTATTTTAAATCATCTGAATCTGCAACTTGTATTAATATCATTGAGTTATGTTTAGGTTATTGTTTCAACTTTAAAATTATTTTATCTTTGAGATAAACTTTTTAGAATTTTCTGTATTTATTTTTATAGTTGATCTGATATCACTATAATAGAATCAATACTTGTAATCAGGACTAGTCATTAAATTATTATATATATTCTTACAAAGTTTATTTAAATCTTAGTATTACTTTATAATCAGAATTAATCAAATTATTAGTTAACTAAAAATTTGTTAGTCAAATTGATCTGATTAAACTGATTAAATGGTTTGATCAAATTGGTCAAATGGTCTAGTTTATTAAATAAATAATTTTAATATACAAATAAATAAATAAATATATTTATATGCTTTATATATTATTTAATTGACCAAATTAGTCAAACTGGTCAAACTGGTCTAATTAAGCTTAATCATTAATCAATTTATATTAATCCTAATTATATTATATTTACCTTTTTAGATATTTATAAAAGTATTTGTCTTCTTTTTTTATCTATTGACTATAATAAAATTAATACAAAATAATACAAAAAATAAATTAAATAATTAATACTTATTTTATTAATTTTTTTTTATTTAAGGTTGTTTTATCATCTGCAGATAGAGCAAAACTTTAATTATTTTCTAATCTTTCTTTATTTTATTATATTTATATATTTAGAAATTATTTAAATTATTATATATATATTATTATTTTTTTAGTATTAAGATAATCTCTTTGATCTTTTGACTTTTTATTAATGACTTATTGGTAATGTGATTCAATGAACTACTACAGAAAAAGAACAATTAGTTATATATATAACTTTTCTATATTATTTATTTAAAAAGTTTACTTAAAGATTTTTCATTAATTGTTATATCTAATACTCTTGTTTGGATATTCTACTTTAAATCTTTTAAACCTATAATCTGTATTAATTCACTAGATTATATCTAGATACTAGATCATTATCTTAACCTTAGGACTATTTTATCCTTGAAATAAACTCTTTAAAACTTTCTGTATTTATTTTTATAATTGATCTAGATATTATTATGGCAGAACTAACATTTGCAGTTAAGACTTAATTATTAAACAGTTATACTCTTGTAAAGTTCATTTAGACTTTAGTATTTATTTTATAACATAATTCCAATACTTTAGTATATCTTTGAATTTTATCAGACTTCTAATTCAGATAGCTGTATAGAACTATAATTAGTTTATCAGTATATTAGATTGGTCCAATATTTTTTTTCTCCAGTTTATTATTTTTAAGACTCCCAACTCAGAGGTTCTTGCCTATCTGGTTACTAAAATCTTGATATCTATTTTCTTAGACTAGCCTTTACAGTTGTACTATTAAAGATCTAATTATTTCTCTACTCAGATCTTTCCAAATAGACTTCTTATTATTCAATTTTAATAGATTTATACAACTATAAAAACTTATCTAGTGTTTGCACTATCTAGTTATTAGTTTGCATCTCTATGTTTAAGTTGAAGTTTTATTCTATATAGTTTTTATTAAATATTCTAAATAAATAGAAATAGTAAAGTTAATTCTATTTATAATTTTTAAAAGCTTACTATAGGAGAGGTGTGGTGACCTAGTGAAGTGGATAGGTTGTCAACTCTCAAGTGGCAGGTCTAAGGTTCAATTCCCATGAACGACGAATTTTGAAAATTATACCTGTATTACGGTAACTGTCTCTTGCCGATCAGTTGGGTTTTGGGCATCTGTAATCTTAGATACACCAAGTTGGGCCCTACCTGACATTGGGAGCTCAGGGCATCTATGCAAAGTGTAATATTACATGGTACATGTACATAAAGGAATATAAAACCAGTGTTATATAAGGCTTCAGGCAAACCCATAATAAGACCACCAGACATAGAAGGCTAAGAAACTAAAAAGATGGAAACTTACTTGGAAATCCTGAGTAAAGAAGTAGCACAAACTTTCGATGATGCCATTGGACTGATAGAAGCCCATGAAACACCTTTATAGGAACTGTCAGATAAACTGAATAACAAAGATGTATAGAGGAGCACATAATCAATCAGGCTGCCGTAATTGCCAGAGGAAAAGGATACATAAGTATACTACACTGGGCCATCTGGATTGGGAGTCTGGGGAAGTCCAGTGTTGGTTCCGAGTTGCAGCTAGTAGGGGATGATAGAGAAGAAGTCAAAAAGATGGATACCAGAGTTTGGGTGAACTTTACAAAGGTAATAGCGATTTAAGGGGTAACCCTGACTGCAAGTATTGGCCCTGGTCATAGCATCAAATCAGGTTAGTGGTAAAAAAGAATACAGCTCACTCTGGTAGGTTTACTTCAAGGATAAAAATAGTCTAAGGATTATAGTCCTAGAGTTGATAATGAACAGATCTGGGTCTGTGACTCGGTGAAATTAATATCAGGGTTAGATCAGAATGTTTAAATGGAACATCTAAGCAGAGGTGCTAGGTACGGCAACTGGTAGGAAACCCTCGGGTGGACTCCTTAAATAGGTAATATAGAAAAGTTATATGTGTAGCCAGTTGTACACTCATCTAATAGTTCATTATAGATACGTCTATATAAACATGTACCCGATATAAGTATTAATAAAAAGCTTAGACCAAAGAGATCACCTTAACATTGAAAAAAAAAAAAAAAGCTCACCATAGGCTTATAATTGTAATTATTCAATAGTTATAAAATAAGAGTCATATATATTTTTTCTTTTTTCTTTTTTTACTTTTTTCCTTTATTTTTTTATTTTTTATATTGTATCTTTTATTATCTTCTTCTATATATCTGTGTTTTTTATATAAGTTTTTTTTTGTTTTTGTTCATTTCTTTATAAGAAAATATTATCAAATTGGCAATATCTTATTGTAAAGCAGTAGTCAAATATAACTTCTGATATATTCTAATTTCTTATAAAGTTAAACAATTAGTGCAACCAGATTGCTTGTAAGGCTTATAGAAGTATCTATGAAATGTTGAGCCAAAATTTATACAAAATTTTTGTATATATATATATAAAAAATCATAATAAAGATAAATTAGCATAACTGCTCAAGTGAAAAAAAATATATTATTATCATATTGTATAATATTTCAAATTATTTAAAATATTAATTCTTTTAATTATTTTTTTTTTATAAATACTGAATCAATTCTGACAATACACTAATTTTATTTTTGAAAATATTATTTTATATTTATATATTTATAAGATTTTGTAAAAAATTTAATAATTTTAAATAATTCACTTATATTTAAATTAATGCAAAATATTTTAATAAAATTTGTTTTTAAATTTTGTAAAAATATTCTTTGATATTAGTTTATTTCTAAAAATTACTAAGATTATATTAGGGCTAATAATCTAGATGTGAACTAATTTGATCTTAGCTAGAAAAAATAATTAGATTAAATTCAAATAAATCTATTTTATAAATTATATTTATAGGGTGTGGTGACCTAGTGAAGTGGATAGGTTGTCAACTCCCAAGTGGCAGGTCTAGAGTTCAAATTCCAGTAATAGCAAAAATTTGCAATTCTTTCTGTATTACAGCTAACTGTCTTCCGTGATTGG
>CAJVQA010000883.1:0-29231 GCA_910591915.1 Cetraspora pellucida | reverse complement strand
TTATTCACTCTTTATTTATTCATTCAACCTGTGTTACTAATCTTTATTATAATTATGATTCTTACTATGACTCTGATTCTGGTCTTCTTTCTCAAAATAGTTTTTTGATGCTTTTGTAGAAGGAACAGAATGAATTGTTTGACATTGTTTAATAGCATTTTTTTTCAATAGTATTTTTTTTTAAAACATTTATATATTATATATATTGCTTACTTGTAACAAGCATTGTATTAAATTTTATATATTACATATATTGCATATATTGTATATTGTAAAATAAAATAAATTAGTTGCTTTCAATTTAATGCCCTTTTAATTTAATATTTTCAAAATTAATTGTTGCAATATTAAATATAGTAATTTATATATTTTTAGCTATATATCAATTTATATTGGTCTATATTTTTTTTTTGGCTATGTATTGATTTTTATTTTATTTTGTTATATATTAATTTTATTTATTTGGTTATATATTAATTTTTATTGTTTTGGTTATGTATTGATTGGTATTATAATCATTATAAATTGACAGAAGTAATTAATATCACTATATATTCTATAGTTAGTAATTAATATATAGCAGTCTATTTTTTTTGCTGATACAAGTTGATAATAGTAATTGAAAATACTATTGATAATCTAAATAGGATGTGTTGTAAGAGTAACACATCTTTTATCAATAACTTTATTAATTTGTTATTAAAATAAAAGAGAGTTTTCAAGATAATGGGCATAATAGAGTTGTTTTCAAATAGAATAGACATATTAAAGCCATAATTAAATAAAAAAAGGGTTAGTGAAGGTAAGTAATTAAAGGTTACATTGTAACTATTTATTAATTTAGTAGATGTTTTGGTTAATACTTGAGATGTTAGAAGATTAGATAAGTTTTTAATAAGTTTAATAATTATCTAAGTTTTTTAAAAAAAAGATGTAATAGAGTACTATAAGATAAATATTAATAGTTGTAATTTTGTTTGTGAGAGATTTTGTTAGAAATTATATAAGTAGCAGTATAGATTATAGAACATTGGATTTTGTGCCAAATAGTTTTAATACTTTTATTAGTAGTACTGTTGATAGGAGTTTTGTATAGTGAAAGTTATAAAGTTAAAGTATCAGCAAAGGAGTTTCAGTTTTCTGTAGTCATCATTTTATAATTAAATATATAATGACTGATTTCAGTATATTTTCATAAAGGTTTACTATAGGCATATAGAAATGTTCAAGTAGAAATAAAAATCAAGTGATTACTTAAAGTAGAGATTTGATTGTTATCAAAATTGTAAAAAAGAAGAAATTGTATATTAAATTAGTTTTAACTATATTTCATATATTATTTGAAGTAAATAAGTTGTTTTAAATTATCTTATTTAGTTTATTAAAATAATTTTTAATAATAACTAAATTGACTTTTTATATATATATCTTTAACAAAACTTGAAATATACAAAAAAATATATTAAGATAATCTTTTATAAAATGTTTTTATCAATTTTTACCAAGTTTACTGTTTTTAAATAATGATTACAATTATTACTATTAATAATATTTATTATATAGTAGTTTATTCTAAACTTTGTAAGACCAAATTCTAGTCTTTGTATATTTATATAATAACTTATTAATTATTCTTTTTTATAGTTACTCAAAACTGTTGCAAAATCAAAATAGGCAGATATATAATTTGATTTAAATGTATATTATAAAATTGCCTTTGCAAGACTAAAATTTAATGCAACTGCTTATACTAAATAGGATAAGTTTATAAAATATTTTAAAACCTAATTTTAAAACATTTTCATATATAGTTTAAGTAATTTTTTATTTTTAATTTATAAATAAGATTTTTAATTATGATTTTAAAAAATTAGATTTTTTGTTACAGTTTCTTCTAATATTTTGTTTAATTAATTTATTTGTTTTTTAATTATGAAATTATAGTAATTTATATTTTTAATATGCTTATAAGTTGATAGTTCATTATTTATAATTATAATTATAATTGTATTTGTATGCAATCATAACTATGATTGTATGCAATAATATCTATGATGATGTTTATATATAATCATTATAATTATATTTATATATAGTTACAATTGTATATATTATCACAATTGTAATTATAATTGTATAAAATATATTTGTGATTGTATTTGTATACAATTATAATAGTAGTTATAATTGTATACAATTATAGTTATAATCAAGATCATATGCAAATAAATGAAGTATTAATAAATAAAGCAAACAGAATTGCAAAATTTAATCTAAGCATGTAGTTAATAAATTATTTTAACTAAATTTGTAATTCAAGATATTGATATTTCTCAAATATAAATAAAATAAGTTTTGAACTATATATATTTTAATATAAAAAATTTAAATATGTTATATTATTTTAATTTATAAATTGAAGATTTAAATAATCTAATTTTAAGTCTTTATAATAATTTAATAAAAAACACTTATAACACAACTAACCTTAAAGAATAAATGTACTATATGCTTTTATTTCTTTATAAATGATTAAAAAGAACTATACAATATTTTTTGAAACTTATTGTTATAGATGCAATTATAAATTCAATTAATAATTATTGTGCTTATATTAGAAAATATAATTAAATTAAAGATTTTATTATTTTTTTTGAAGTTGTTTATTATTTCAAAGACTTAGCAAAGATAAATTACATTCTATTAATAGATAAAAGATTTAATAAAACCATAAATAATATTTTTGATCAAAAAAATAAATATCAATTTGCAATTAAGAGTTTCAAAATATATAAATTTGTTAAATTGTTTTATATAATAGAAGAATTTAGTTCTAATTTAAAATTTTTATAACAACTATCATTATTTACATAGAAATGAAAAACCTAGTGCATATAGTAAAATTTTTTATCTTGACACCCAACTTTCAAAAAGAAATTAAACATTCATTACTTCATTCTGTATAATATGTATGTACACAAATTGATTAATAATTACACCGATATGTACGTTCTAACCTGATTAGTCAGGTCGGATAAGATTTTTATAGGTCGATGCCAAAAAATAAAAAAAAACTTTTATATCGTATGACTAGAACATATATGAAACAATACTATTTATTACCAAAACTAAGTACAATATATGCTTTATTGTTAGTAAACCTAAATCTACTACTTACGATTCTAAATTTACTACTACAATCAACAGACACAAAAACGTTACAAAAAACCAAACGAACTCAAACATAAACCAGGTTCTTTTACTGAAAAGGGTTTTACACCTACAATATATACTAGTTAAACAGTCCAGTAATGGTTTATTTAGCTTAATTGAGTTTTTAACAAACGCATTTCAATTACCTTTCGTATGTTAGTTGATTGTCTACAATATTTGTATAAAATAATTTCATATGGCCCAATAAACGTTGAATAAATTTTGATCTTTTTGAAAATCTTTTTTGCAGTGAATATTGATTGTCGTTCGTTGAAAGTTAAAAAAAAACGATCTTTTGTTAGTAAGCTGTTGTGCTACCATAAAGTACTTTGAAATGCATAAATAAGTTACCCAGGCCACTAACCGGAAAGTCATTTTACCAAAATCTAATTTAGCGACAGATTTGATGATCTTCAATTTGTGTAACAAATTTTTAGTTGTTACTCAAAATCAGATGATCGGTCATTTTCTAGCAAAAAATCCCATATATATAATTATTCTCTCTAAATGCAAATACCAATTAAATATATATTGATTTAATTTTTCTTTAATTGCGAATTCTCTCTAAACGCAAGATATTTTTCTGGCCCATTGACTTGCACTTAGAGAGAGTTGACCGTATTAGTTGGCCAGAGTTTGGGATTTGGTCGTGGACAAACCCAAACTATAAACGATTTTTTCGTGTAATTGACCAATCAGGTGCAGTCATCTGATTATTTTGAATTGAGCCAAACCTTAATTAATGTATTTGTCTAATTTTTCAAGGTAAATCATTTAGGTTACAATGTCGTCCTTTGATCCTGACCGTTACATGCTTGGCAATGCTGGAGCGCGTCGTCTGGGGCTCTTACTTGGACAGAGTGACCCAGTAACGGGAATCACAGAAATCCGACAACGTTATCAAGTGAAGGTCGAAAACATTGAGGTATAGCAAATGGCGCGTCTCAAATTGTTTAGATTTGCCGTCCTGCATTTTAATAGAATCTTTGAACTTCAGAACGTATATCCATTACTTGAATTAAGTGGTACATCAAGGTTCAATATTCATGTGGGTATTTTGGAAGCACTAAGGAACAAGTTTATACAAGTTATCGAAACAGAAAATTGGGATCATGACAAGTGAGTTTTTATGAGAGATAAAGCATAAATATATTGTGTTGAATTACTGTATTTCTTTTATCACATCTTTTTTCTTATACATGCAGATTCACCAAATTTTTGTCAAAGTCCATGGGGTACTTATTTATTAAAGAGTTTCGTCCCGTTGTTCTTGCGCTTCTTAAGAAGTACCCTGAGCGTGTAACGAAAGATATTTATGAAATGTTGGCGCAAGAGCCGAACATCATACATGTAATTATCAACATGGACAATCAAAATTAGTAATCAACCAATTACTAAAGATTTAAATATATTTTATATGGAAATAGGAAGCTCCGATTGAGATCAAAAGAGGTTTATATGAACGCAACAAAAAAATGTTCAAGGTATCTATTCAAGCACAAATCGTTGGCTATTTTAAAGATCAGGCTTTGGGTATGCAAGCACGAGAAATGAGGGGAATTGGTGTTAATGATGTTTTAGATCGACGGTAAATATATTTCTCACATGCTTTTTTCTCATACATATTATTACACATTAGGTTAATTATAATATCTTTACTTTAGGATAAATGCTGCTGGACTACAATATATTATCAATTTAGTTCACGAAAATTCGGTCCTTTTTGTTGAATTGCAAAATATAGTTAGAGAATGGTATAAAGAATATGGACTCTCAAAACTTTGTTCATTTCGATTTGATTTCTTTATGGGCATGCAAAAAGCTGGAAGAATTCATGTAAGTTGAATTTAATTTAGATAATTTTAAAAACTGAATAACATCTAACCAAATGAATATTTGACATAAAATTGCAGATGTGTAAGCAAGACCATTCTTACAATATAATTTGGTATATTAATGGAGGAATAAGAAAAGGTTTGGACGCAGCTGCGGTCAGCAGCATAAATACTTATTTGGCCAAATATAAGAAAACTAGTTCTAGAGAATTTTCGTAAGGCCTTTTTGGTTAAAATTATGATGAACGCAGGCATATTTTCCACTTTAAAAACGCATCATTAACAATTTTAAATTATTATTTATAGAGATGTCGCGATGATATTCCAGGACCCTATTGTATATAACGTTTTCTCCGCTCGTATTGTCGATGCTTTAAAAAAATATATTTCTGAATTTTTTAAAAAGCATACAAATAAAACAGCCGAGGAATCGAATATTCAAAAAACAGTCACCATGGCTTTATCTACATTATCGGTCCGTTTATTGTGATGTTCAATAATTTCATTTGTAATTTTAAATTTTATTAATTTAATGAATTCATTACATGAATTTTAGAAAGAAAAGGAGTCGACTGTTAAATGGTTATCTTTAATGGTCACTTTTGGCAGTTATGCGCATAAAATGTTGATTAGCAGGAATTTTAATATGCCAGAGGTGGATGAAGAAATTTACGCTATATATTATAAAAAATTATTATATTGGATGTATGATGATAAAGTAAGAGAACTTAAAACACGTCAAACTATGACAGCACATTTAAACGCAGATGACGAACAGGATGTGCCAAATTCCATTAGCTCAGTGCTCACATTTGGAGAACATGAGCTTCGTATATTAAAAAGGAATGATTTAGCGAGAAAGGTAATTATGTACTTTTATTATTATTATTTTTTTCCCCAATCATTTTAGTAACTCAATATTACTATTCAAAACATAATTATATATATATGCATTTCCTATTTTTGTTATTTTTCATCATAGGTTTTTTGTCATTATATGCTAGATCGTTGTGAAAAGAGTGACATCATAGCCTTACGGCGTGCACTGAATTACTTCAAAATGACTATGCCAACGAATGATTCAGATATCTTACATGTTGAAGTTTACGAATCCACGTTTCAATCACTTATAACGTTACTTATCAAACATCATCGTATTCGCATACTTTCTTCTGAGAAGTGGAGAGGAGTCATCAGGATGTTAATTACTACACCATGGAAATTAACAATACATGAAATGGTGATCAAACTTTTGATAGAGTTTTACAATGAAGATGTCAGCGCAACATTAGAAAATTCCGGTAGCGTAGAAAAATTGAAGCAAGTAAGAGAATGGAGCGAGATTGCTGCAAGTCACTATTCTCAACTTGGCATAAATGTATGATACTTTATATTTTTCTACATTTCTTAGTAATGCATATGAATTAACTTTTATATGTATTTTAATGAAATTTTCTAGCGAAATGATCGCACGAAGATCTATTATTGCTATAATTTGCTCGTAAATAAATCTAATCAATGTTTAAATGGGTTGTGGTGTATCAAGCAGGAGATATGCCCCACTGTTTGGGATTTGGGCATCGAACATGGCTCAGCTACATCACATGAAGATTCACATACGATCCCAATGGAATTTTAAAATACACAATATATATGTCGTGTAAATAAAATAAGAAATTTATCGACAAAGGAACTTTAATTAGATTTTTGATAAACTACTATTACTACATATTATGCATTTGAGATATTAGATTAGAATACATTCTGAATAATGTTTATGAGTTGTTTTTGCTCATTTATCATACATAAATAATTTGAGGATTGCCTATTATATGTAATCATTGTCAAGATTAAGTTGACTTGTGTTTAAGTACGAATATACAAAGTATCATTATAAGTTTCTCATACATAGTGCTTATGAATGGCAATAATGCTCTTTTACTGTTTATTGTGTTTGTATAGGAGGGTTGGAAATTATATTATATGTTGATAAAAAAATAAATGGATCTATTGGGTCCATGAACTGATATACAATTATATAAAATATGTTCATTATATATCTTTAGTTAAATAATATACAGATAAGTATTAATATAATTTTTTAGTTATATTATAAAGAGGATGGTTTTAACTCTTGTAACTCATATCTTTAATCTTGGATATTTTCTTTCTAGTTTTTTTTTATATCTATATAAAGTTAATTCTTGATTTTAGCTCTCTACCTAGCTATATATGTGCTTAAATCATTTTTGAAAAAAAAGTACATTCGGCAAACATTTGGCATTGATACATTTTTTATAGGAAACCTCTGAAGTAACTATGCTATATAATATATTTGATGAAAATAATTCAACAATTTCAGCAAATATGAATTTAATTTCGGCAACTATGGAAGACTAATTTCGGCAAATATGAATTTGATTTCGGCAACTAAGACTAATTTTGGCGGACTAAATGCCGTAATAATTTTTTACGTATTATGACAGCACACATGTATATGCTTAACCGTGTTAAGGTTTTTTTGTAAGGATTTGTCTTTTTGTAGACATTGATAAATTCTTTTTCTTGAAGCATTTTAGTAATTCTTGCTTTATTAATTATCTCATTGTTTTTGTACTTGTTGCTATTGTAATTGAAGTCTTATATCTTTGCTTTGTTTGTCAGCTACAATTTAAACCACATTAGTAGCCATAGCTTAGATTTATAAGCAAAGAAAAGCCAAGCTATTCGAGCCAACGACATCCCTAATTGAAGTGTATAGAATAAAATTTTCGATTTGACCTGGTCGGGTTATGAAAACAAAAAATTGCCAAAATTTTATGCTAAAAACCTTTTAATTAGAGGACGGGATTTAGTTATCATTTAATGTTTCAATGTTTGTATCTCGTACGTAGGATTCTAGAGCCTTTCAATACGTACGAGGTAATGCATAGCATTGTATGTCTGGAGCGAGTACGTATTACATTTACTATTTGATTGGATGATTATCACGTAATGTGGCCGGACAAACAAACCTTGCACGGACCGGTCAATGGTCAAGCTTGACCAGACCAGTTTGACCAATTTGACCAGTTGGCAAAGGGTTTAATATTGGTCAAATTGGTCAAATGATATATAAAGTATACATATAGTGTATACAGTCAAACCTCTCTATAATCACACCCTTGGTTTTAAGAATTTGGTGCTTATAGAGAGTTTGTGCTTATATGGAGGTTAAATTTTATAAGTGTTATATAAGTTAGTTTTAAAATTTTATGTGATTATAAGCAAATGTGACTATAGAGGAGGTGACTATAGAGAGGTCTGACTGCATATATATTTATTTTGCATATTAAAATTATTTATTTAATAGCTCAATTTGACCAGACCAGCAAATTTTTAGTCGACCAGTAATTTGACCAACTCAGAGAATAATATAGTCCTTCGCTATGCTCCGGACTAATAAGATCGATCTGTGATTTTCGTTTTGCGATAAGTGCAAATAAAGTGATCATTTTGCATTTAAGCGCAAATAAAGTGATCATTTTGCATTCAAGTGCAAATAAAGTGATCATTTTGCATTTAAGCGCAAATGAAGTGGCCACGCAATATCCAATGGGGCAGACAGAAATTTTTCAAATTACTTTTTGATGTGATATTATGAATTAAACTGATAATTACATCAAAAACATAACATTTTATGTATCAAAAAGGTAACTTTTGTATCACTTTGCAGATCATTTAATGTCGGGAGGACAATAATTTTATTGGTTCTATGCAGATCAAGAATTTTAGGTAGGGATGAAATTACCAAACCTGCTTGGAGTATGTTCTAATATCATATTCCAGTTTCGCCTCCAGTTTAGAAAACTAGTTTGAATCCTATTTTAATATATTATGTTTTATAACTCACTCCAGTCTAGTTTGAAGTGCTCCAGAGTATGATACTCCAATTAACAACTCTAATTTTAGGATCGAAAGTGATCTACACCCGAGATTCTTCTGACAAGGGTATCTGTCGATATATTGGTTGTTTTCTCTTTGCACAATTCAGTTAAAATTCAAATCCAAAAATAAATTCTTTAACATTGCAATTTTTTAGTTCTTTGTACATTATACAATTGAAGCTCAACATCTCGTTTTCCCTCACATATGAATTATCAATTGTAATCTTATAAATCCTATGCAAATTTCAAACCGACGCAACAAAACTTAATATTCAAATAAAAACAATATAAAAAAAAGGGTTGATAAAAGCATGAAAAATGATGTTTGAAAAAAAATTGAATTTTCTAGAAAATTGTAAAGTCAGCATATCATGTGACTACTCTTGAGTTTAAAGTATTCTATAAGATAACGGTATTCTTCCCAGTTGTAATGCGCAATGATTAATACTAGTTGAGCTAATACCCGTATATATAGAAGACTCGAGTTTATGTCCGACAGCCACTACATAGTCCTGGCCACCAGCGCATGCCCAACCGTCATTATCAGCGAAACACATTAAACTGTTTAATGATCTACCATGGCCGCAGTTTGTTGTTGCCCAACCATTATTTACCGGAACATTACTTAGTGCCCTACAACTACCTAAAGCATTATCACAGCATAACCATGTGAAAGCCCTGTCAGTAGTCGGTCCAATTGATAGTGCATTAGCTACAGCATTAAGAGAAGGACACCCATTCGAAGGATTAGCATTCGAAAAATTAGTTGCTATCGTATTACCCAATATTCCTCCACATAAACCTCCATATTTGCCAGTTGCACTGGAACCGGTAGTAATGCAAAAAGTCGATTGACTAAGTTTGGTACACTGAAAAGTTATATCCAAATTGGAGAAAGGAATGGGAAATCCAGAACATTTGCCATTATAGCAACCATAAGTGAACCCGTAATTATATATTCCAGGATCGCCTTGAGTATATCTAATAATTCCTTGATAATTTGAATCACCTAGGCAATTACTAAATTGCCAACCACCTTTTACTCGTAAAATACTGAATAACATTAAAACTAATAAACCCCACATTTTACCCCACATTTTATCGTTATTATCGATTGGACGGTGATGTTACTACTTTTTGAGATGAGCTCAAGTAAATGAGAAAAAAAGTGTCTATACGTAAAGAGTGCAAAGAATTGATAGACTACCGACAATAAGAATAAAAGTCTAATATATATGTATTTCTGCTTCAAAGCATCCTAAAAATATCAATGTGAAGATTGTTTAAGAATGATGTAGAATCCTGAAACTTAATGTTAGGGGATAGTAAAAAAAACGGTTTAACCAATTTTTTATACTTTCTTTATTGTTTTAAAAAAATGGTTAAACCATTGAGGTGTATCCTTTACAAACAGTGTAGTGATGATAATAGATCTTACTTTGCCCTTAAACCTTCCCGTAATATTTGTAATATTAATGTTTAAATCTATAAATGCAAGATGTTTAATGAAAAATGTCTTTATATAGTAATAGCGTTAGAGTTTTACCTTAGCTAAAAAAATGTCAATGGATACGTATCGATATAGTCCATTGGTAGTTACTAAGCCACATGTTTGGTCATTGACCAACCTTACTTACCGGAGTGTCTACTCTCATACGATTTATAATATAACGATAACGATAATGCAGGCCACATAGACCGAGTTTTTTATAAAATTTAAACTTTAATGAATAAACATACAAATAAAATAAAATCTCCTTGACATGCTCTTTAAATTAATAACACTCCTTTTTTATTTTATTTAACGTTAAGAGTTATTAAATTTAATAATTAATTTTCGTATTATTATATAAAAATAAAATAAGGTTATTAATTTGACATACATATATTTATTTACATATGTTTACTTATTTAAGAGCTTAAATTTAAAGAAACCCGGTCAACGATTTATTATGCGGTATACATTATATCAATATTTAGAAATCGTATGATAGTAGACACCCCTGTAAGCCGTGATATATTTCACTTAACAGTCGATCGATACTTCCCATCGTACCCAGTAAAAAATGCGCGTGGGTTCTAAAAAAAATCCTGCGCGTCACGCGCAGCGAAAAATCTCCAAAATTCGTTTATGTTAAGGTTAACATTTTCATTAGAGTTAGGCACTTGAAAACATATAGTAAAATTGGCCAAGGAATTTTTTTGTTAGAGTGCAAATGGTGATTTTAAAAATATTTATCGATATAGTGATTTATATCGATTTACCAAGATTGGCCAATCATAATGCACGATTTGGTGTAACCTAAATAACGTGATCAGTAATGTAACTTTCCGGCGCCGAGTCTACGGCAGGGTTCAGGTCAAGGACTGTCAAATATTTGGATATCAAATTAAAAAAATTTATTTGAATATAATTTGGATATAAATTTTCTCTATTAAAAATAAAAGAAATGATAAAACCTTTTTTCAAAATATATATAATGTAACATATTTAATTATAGTTAAATTAAGGTTACATTAGATATCCATTCGTTTAAAAGTGTAATAGATGAATTTGTGAATTGAAGAATATCTGTTGCATAAAAAGAAATATCCTAATTTTTAGTACATAATTGAATAAATTAAAGATTAAAAGCTTGTGTAGCTTTAAAAAATGAACATAAGAGATGTAAAAAAATATAATTAAAAAAATTTTTAAATGCTAATTTAAAAACATTTTGAAATACAGAAGAAAAAGAAAAAGGTTCATCATTAAGTTTTAAATAACATTATTAATAACTTGATTAAAATTAGTATTTGTTTATTATTATTAAGAAAGATTTCTAATTACTAAATTTGAGTTTCTACAAAAAGCAATACTGGTTTATTTTTATTTTAAAAAAAATTAAAACTATTAATAAAAAATGAAGCATAATAATAAATAAATACAAGATAGATTTCAACATGATTATTATTTTGTATATTATTAAAAATAGACATTATTTTATCAATAAAATCAAAAGTATTTGTTTGCTGTTACTTCTTTTTTTTTTATTATATAATATCAAGTAGAAAAAATAGTAATACATGGATATATCAATTAGATATAAATGTATAAATAAAATATTCCTAAACTACACTATTGTTGCTATATATATAATAACATCTAGCATGATATTAACCTTTAATTTTCTGTTTTAGTTAAATCAACTATTGTAATTATTAACTACAAGAAGAGTAAAAAGAACTTTTAATATTATTTTAATTAGTAAAAGCAAATATATATAGTAAAATTTTAAAAAAGAGTTTTAAAAATAAATTGGTTTATATTAGTATTAAATGCAAATGTATTATTATTGGAGTTAGAAAATTGTATGATAGGTAATTGAACATTATTTTTTCTTTTAGTAAGAGTAGTAATTTCTTGTACTGATTTTTATTCATGTTGTTTGGTATTTCAAGTTTGTCTGATAATAAGGTTAAACCAGTTAAGTAAAGAGTTAGATAAAAAAATAAAAAAATTGTTAGTTAGTTTTTTTAGAATTAGTTAAAGTTGTTTATATTGGTCAAGTGTTATTGTGTTTTGAATAAATAGAAGTATTGTATTATATATATTAAAGTTTAAAGAGAAATTTTGTAAGTTGAAGATTTGAATTATTATGTATAATAAAGCTTTAGAAAAGTTTAAAAAACTTAAAATATTAGTAGTTTTATTAATGAGGATGTTTTGTAGATTGTAAGTATAAAGTAAACATTAAGTAAATGTTCTGTGTTTTCTTATTGTATACAATAGAAGCAATTTGAAATTAAGTAGAATAGAAGATAGCAAATGTTTAAATTTAATATTGTTGATAAGTTATTAAGAAGGATTTTATTTCTAATCAAATAAAGTTTTAAATTAGAATTTTAGGAATTAATGATTTCAGTAAATAGTAAGATGTTTATAGTAGAAAGATTTTATAATAGTTTAAGTTGAAGGAGTTTGTTAAAAGTTTGAATAAAAAAAAGGTTTTTGTAAAATTTATAAAGTTTGTATATAATTAGTATTTCTTTTCAAATAAAGAAGATAGGTAAATAAAGATAGTTGAGATTATATTTTAGCTCTGTTTTTTTAGCATTTTGTTTAGCTAAGATATTAGCAATATTATATAAAGCGTTATTTAAATGTAATTTAATTTTGTGCATAATATAATTTATATTTTTAAGTTTGGTTAAATAGTTTAGAATATGGATAATATTCTCAGTTATTTTGTTTGATTTAAGAATTGTGATTATAAGATATTAAATTGGTAAGAGTTTGTATAGTAGATAAGCTGTTTAAATGAATATGAATTGAATAGTTAGGAAATAAGATAAGAAATAAAAAAATAAGTACTGCTAGTTTTGCTTATATTAAATTTGGTATGAAGGTTATAGAGACATTAAATTTAATTTGTATGTTATTGTTCAGAATTTAGGCAATGTCAGTAAAAGTGTTGTATGTTTGTGAATTAAGTATAGAGGCATCTGTATAAACATATATATTAGTTAGCTCAAAAGATAGTAATTTTTTTTAAAGTTTATAAGTTGGTTTTGATATATAGAGTCAGGTATTGTATTTTGTATTAGAAGAATTTCTGAAAAGAATAGTAAAAAAAATAGTAGAGATTTTGAAGCTAGTTTATATAAGTCTGTATGAATATTTTGAAGTGCTTTGATTTCTTGATTATTTATATTGAGTTCAAAGTTTTATTTTCTTTTTTGTATTTTGCATTTAAGATTAATGGTTTGTTTGTAATTTATTTAAAACATTGTTGGTGTAGGAGAAATATAAATTGTGTTAGTTGTTGAATTTGTAATTTGATATTTTTGAAAGAATACTTGAGAATTAAATATATTAGTTATTTTGTCAATATACCAATCTGAAGATAAAATATAGAGTGACCATGTATTTTTGAAATAACAAATTGAGATGTAATAAGATTTAGTATATTTAGAAATAAGTTAGTAAGTTGAAGTTGAAAATTAGGCCATATATACAAAATAAGATGATTGGATATTTGGTTTGAGAATATTTTAAACCATTTTGAAATAGAACCTTATAGAGGTTTAAGAGTTCTAAGATATATATTTTTTTAAGGAAGAAGGTTGTGATTATTAGCTATAAGTAATTGTTCTAAGAAAAGAATTCTATTGTTTTTAAGACTTAGAGTTGTTGAGTTGTTTGAAGTTGTAATAAAATTATAATGTTGTTTAGTTGATTAATATGTTTGTAGATTGTTAATTGATTTAAGTAATTGTTCTAAGAAAAGAATTCTATTGTTTTTAAGACTTAGAGTTGTTGAGTTGTTTGAAGTTGTAATAAAATTATAATGTTGTTTAGTTGATTAATATGTTTGTAGATTGTTAATTGATTTAAGTAAGTGTTATTAATAGAAATATTATTTTTATATAGGTGATGAAGTTAAGATATTATAGTATAATTGGTAGATTTTTTATAATTGGTTAAAATTGTGTTCTGAGTTAAAAATGGTTTTTATATTTTAAAAAGCCAATCTTTGATTTAATATATAGAGATTTGATTTAGAAATATGTTAGTATTAAAACATCTTTCTATGTTATTGCTGCTAACTTGTAATATGAGTTTGTTAAATATTGGAATATTGAGTAGTTGTAGATTAATAAGTTTATTATTGTTTGTATTAATAGATAGATGTAACATATATTTAGTACATTTTGTTAGAAGACTTAATAGTTGTTAAAATTTGGTTTGTGAAGAAGAACATATTTGAAGTAGGTATTTAATTGATGATAATAAAATAGTATTAAACAGTTAAGATATTTGTATAAAAAAAGTTTTTTGTATTGAATAGTATAAATAAATTAAGAAGTTTTGCTAAAATTTTTTCAAATGTGAGTTTAGTAAAGTCTTTGGCATCTAAAAAATTTTTAGAAATCTTATTATTTCATCAGATTTGTGAAATAAAATTGGTTCATTATTAAAATTTAGAGGAGTTATATTTGAAGTATTATTGGATGATGTTTTTTTGTTAGATGAAATATGAATAAAGTCTAATTTGGATGTGTTAACTTGAATATTGTTTAGTTGGTATAGTTCAGATATGTTATCTAGGATCTTTAGCAGATCATTTTTAGATTTGCAATGCTAAACTGTATCATCTATAAAGTCAAGAGCTTGTATTGTTGTATAGGTTGATGTAGTTGAAAAGATTATTTCTAAGACAGATTGTAATGATATTTTGAAAGTTTTGAGCTATATTTTAAGTTTATGTAACTAAAAATAAGGTCATAATAGATTTTTCAGAGTAATGAAGAATAGGTTTCTTCTTGTTCTATGCCTGAATAAAGTGTAATTAAGTTAGTAGAGCTATAGACTGTAATTACTTTGGCTTTTCTATCTTGGTGTAGATATTTGATAAAATTAAGCTTAAATTAGAGGATACCAATATGTTTGCAAGCATCTAGTAGATGTTTAATATTAATTTTATCAAAAGCTTTAAACATGTTTTGAAAAAGTATTTATGCTTCTTTGTTATTAGTTTTGTAATATTCAATTATGTTAATTAGTATTTGTATAAAAATGTGTATAAAACTGTTTTTAGTTGCTGCAAAGTTAAGATCATTTAGTAGATAATGTTGATTAATAATTTGATCAAAACATGTAATAAAAATTTTGATAAGACATTTTTTAATAGATTCAATAAGAGAAATAGATCTGATTTAATCTAAAATAAGATTCTATATAAATTTTTTTGGTATTAGAAAAATGTTGGATGTTTTTTATATTATTAGTATTTGTTGTAATAAAAGACATTTTATTAAAAATAGTCAAATAATATTTTGGCTTTGGAATTTAGATATTTTAAATATTCATAATTTATTTCTAATGGGCTTGCAGCTTTTTAGTTTAAAAGGTTATGTATGACTTTGTTCTAGTTCTCTAAAATAATTTCTAAAAATAAGTTATTAAAAAGGTGTTCATTTTCTAAATGAGGTTTGTAGAGTTTATAAAATTTTGAGTTTTTTTTTATTAGTGTATATGATAGTTTTTTAAAATAATCTTGAAAGTAGAATTGTAAGCCTTGTTTATTTTAAATAGTTAAGTAATAAGTATATTGTTAGATAATAGACAGTCTAAGTTGATACTATTATTTAGTTTTTTTAAAACATTTCAAAAGAAAATTTTGGGTTTTGATAAAAGTTAATGTTTCTTTTTTCCAATTTGTTTTGAATATTTTTTAGAGTATTTTCTTGTTTTTCTTTATGGATTTGTATTTTAAGAGTTTTTATTTCTATAATGAATAAGTTTAGCAGTATAGTAGAGTCAAAGTTGTTAGTAGTTTGTATTAAGTGTAAAGATGATAGTAAGATGTTTTGTAAATATTTATTGATGTATAAGTTGTATATTTGTAAAAAGTTAAGTTTATTAAAAGATAATTTAAATAAGATTGTCTGCTTAAGTTATTTGTATAGTAGTAGAAAAGAAGGTGGTTGCTGTTCATTATGATATAGGTTTATTTTAATTCTTTTAAATAGGATATATTTTTGGGCTGCTTTAGTTAGAGCCTTGTTAATTTTATTCTAAGTACTTTAAGTTTTGAGTTATGAGTAATATTGGTAATAATTGTGGAGAGTTTTTGGAGGTTTTGTTCAGTATGATTTTGGTAGTTTTTGATTTGTTCATCTTGTATAAGTTTTTATTAATAAATGGTTCTTAATTAGAATTTTTGTATATTAATTTTAGGTATATTAATTGTAAGTTCAAGTGATACTATTAAGTGATCAGTTGTAGTAAATGGATTTGATAAAATGTTAACATATTTGGTTGATTCTACTATGACAACTATTGTGTATATAGAAGAATATAGATGCTGATAGAAAAAAGAACCTGTAGGTGTCATAAAATTAAAAGGATTTGAGTAT
The DNA here is from genome assembly GCA_910591915.1 of Cetraspora pellucida. Lineage (NCBI taxonomy): Eukaryota > Fungi > Glomeromycota > Glomeromycetes > Diversisporales > Gigasporaceae > Cetraspora > Cetraspora pellucida. The sequence continues at coordinate 12,355 of CAJVQA010000883.1, read as the reverse complement.
TCTTAGAAGAGAATATTCAGGTGTAGTTAAGCTTTTTTATAATAATCTATCTAGTTTAGAGTTTGGAATTCCATTTAGGTCTCTTATTAAAATTATTTTGTAGTTGGTTTTATTAAGAATAAGGGTAAGGTATAGAAGAATGTCTTTTTGGAGTTGTTTTTTTTCTTGAATTAAGAAGTAAAGTTGAATTAGTTTAATATAAAGGTTTTTGAGAAATATGTCAATTTCTAGAAGAAAGTTTTTATAAGTTTGTATTTTTCCAATATACTTTATAAGTAATTTGTGGATTAATATTTCTACATCATCTTGACAAGCATTACTTAGTGTTCAAAAGCATTTATAGTTTGTAAGTTTTTGTAAGAGTATTGAGAACCTTGCTTCTTTGTTAGATAAATGTGTTTCTGAAATTCTGAAAATATCAATTAGAGTTTGAAATTAGTTTTATTTTTCTTATGTTAAATCTGATTAAAACTGGTTTTAATATAAAAAAATAAAACTGGTTTCCAACACTAATATCAATTTGATTTTCTGAGATAAAATTAATTAGGCTTAGTTGTTTGAAGTTATCAAGAAGATTATTAACATTTAGTAAATATATTTTGATTGATTTTGTAATATTTAGATTTTCAAAAGGTAAGATATTGTTGTTTATATATTATAAGAGAGAGAAGTTTAGAAGATATAGATGTTAAATATAAAAGAAAGTTTTGGCATTTTAAGAGAAAAGGTATTTTGAATCTTGTTGAAGTATAATTTGTTTTGAGTGAAACATTTTGAAAGTTTGTAAGATTTTCAAAAGAAATATTAATAAAATCAGATAAGTAATTAGTTTCTTGTAGAAGGTGAATAAGTGCTTTTTCAAATATATTATTTTTAGATGTTTTAATAAAAATTTTTATATATTGTTCTGAGTAATATTCTGAATATTCATTTTAAATAAATTTTAGAAGTGAGCTTATTAATTGTGATGAGAATAAAAGTTGTAAATTATAAAGAAGAGGAATTTGTTTAAATATGTTAAAAGATTATATATTTTTAGAAGATCAGAAATTTGGATAAAAGTTTTTCTTTTAATAGTTTTGGTAGTTAGTGAGTTAATAGTATTATTTGGATTATCTGTTGATAATTCATAATCAATATTAGTAGTTTTAAAATTTGTTAGAGTATTGATAAAAATATTAGATATTTGTAATTTTTAAAAAGTAGATATAAAAAATTTTTCTGAAAAAGAATTTTTAAAAGAATGTGATAAATTGTTATCTGGGAAGTTAGATTTTTTTTCTATAGATGTGCTCACTATATACTCAGTTTTTACAATTGCAAAGAATATCATAGTCTGCCCTGTACATTGGGTCTGACTATTATTAGCTTGGTTCTTTATGTATGCTATTACTTCTTAAATACTTACAAATATAAAATACTATCTTAAACCAAAAATTTATTAAGTACTATTTAGTAATAGTATAAAATAAAGCATCAAGCTATTAGGTAAAATTTGATTATAATTTTTAAATAAAATTTCATGTTGTTATAAGTACTTTATATATTTAATTTATCAACTTTTTGCATATAAAAAAGATTTTTTATTTTGATAATTAATTTTTTTATAATATATATATATATTTTTTTATTTTTCTTCATTATTCTAAAGGTTTTTAGACATCTTTAAGATCTGTCATATCTTTTAAAAGGCAGAGTTATTATTCTGTGAAAATAATTAGACAGCATATAGCTCCTACATGTCATCGAATTTATAAGATAATTCATGTTTTATTAAGTCTGCCATATAATGTTCTGGGTTTCTAGTTCTATGATGTAAAACCTATTATTCTTTTCAGTTTGTAGTTTTCTAACTTTACATAACCTACTAGCCAGATTATCTGTATATTTCAAAGTTCTTAATTTTATTATTATCTATTCTTAAATTAGGCTTTCTCAATATTAGTATTATTTGTTAACAGATTACACCTTATCTGATCGTCTTTGACCTTGTAGCTATGCTAGTGATTGCATTTGTTTTATATGAATCTTATTCTTGCTTTTTAAATAGAAGTCTTTATAAATTTTTTTTCAATCATAGTTCTAACAAAATTATTATTGTTTTTTGAACTTAAACTTATAACCTTGTGATTGAAACCCAAAAGCAGTATTGTCACATCTACTATGTTCAAGATTTTTTTTAACCATGTCCAATGTCCAAACATCCAAACATCCAAGAATGTCCACAGCATATACAAGCTTTAAAAATTAATATATTAATTTAAAAAATATATAATTATATATTTTTTATAATGCTGAATATTTTTATTTAGAAAGTTAAAATAGGTTAATTTAATAAAATTTTGAGCAAATTTAATTTATTTATTTGTCCAAAAATGTCCAAAAGTGTCCAAACTCATGTCCACAACTGTCTTATGACAACACTGCCCAAGAGTGCTAACTACTGCATTATCAATCTGTAGGTCTATTTTTTATAATATTAAAATAAAAGCTTAAAACCCAAGTTTTTTTTAATTTTTTAATTTATTTTTTAATTTATTTTTTTTATTTTTTATTTTATTTTTTTTATTTTAAGCAGCAATCTTGCCTGTCTGTCTTTTATTTAATAATATCTGGTTATATAATTAATACAAAGTTTATCAACAAAAGTATAACTAACCATACATATAACTTTAGTCATTATCTAATTAAGAGTTCTGCCTAAGGGTTATCTACTAGCTATCATATCTGAGATCTGCCTATAAATTCCATATTTAAACTTTCTGATTTTCAATCCTATGCATTACAACTTTCTATTACTATATGGACATATCAGGTTAGGACTATTTAATTACTATTTATATTAAGGTACTACCTCATTGGATATTACCAAGTATCCATAGTTCTTCAAATTTACTCTTGACACAAACTTACTAAGTATGGTACTAAGATTACCTCCTATAGATTTTATCTGTTTTAAGTATATCCTGTATCCACTAAACCAGTTTTGATACCAGAGGTGTTCAAATTTCAGTAAGTCTATTCCTTCTTATAGTTTTTTTTTATGTTTATTATATCACCTACTAGTGCACCTTCTCTTTATTTCTGATATGTTTATCATTTTTTTCACATCAAGCATTAATTCTCCATATTAGAAAACTTCTTTCTAAAAACTTTTTTATATATTGATCTTCTAATCACATGGACTTAAGCCACAAGACTTCATATATATTCATATGCTTCTGTAGATTACAGAGTTTTGCCTTCAGCTAAAATTGAACTGTTAACCTTGTCTGTGAAAGAAGAGGTGCCTAAACCATTAGGCTATGAGATCTCATCCCCTCTAAGTTTTTTTAATTAATAAAATAAATAAAAAAAATAAAATAAAATCTTAAATTTATAAAATACATATTTAATTAAATTTAGAATATAAGCTAAACAATGATTGTGTCTTATATAAAAGTTTATAATAAACAAAACTAGAATTAACCAACCAATATAAAATAAGATCTGCAAAATAGTATATTATTTCTAAGATTTTAAGTATAATTAAAATTGTTTTACAAGTATTATTAAATAAGCTAAAAGCTTGCAATATATAGTAGTATAATATTACTAAGATTAGTAAAACATTCTAAGTATTAATTAGAATTATCTTGTTTGTTTTTTTTTTTAAATTAAAGTCTTTGCCTTTGAAAATTAATGTTTTTATTTAAGTTCTTTTGAACACAGATGTTTTTAAAAATGTTTATATATAGTAGATTACAACTAGTTATATTTATATACTTCTATATTACTTGCTTGTTTAAGAGTCATTCAAGTCTTTCTTCTACTTTTAGCATAATAAATCTCTTTATCAATGTTTTTTTGTTTATAATTTCTTTTGCTTCTGTTTATTCAAATAGTATTTTATATAATACTTGTAATAAGATTCTGTTTTTCTCTTTCTTTTTAAGCTCATTTTATATTATTATTATTGCTACTTTTTGAATCTACTTTTATAAACTTTTTTGTTTACTACAATTTGCTAAATGTGCTTAAGTCTTCTTTTTTTTATTTTGGCATATCTGATACTCTGCAGTTGTATATATTTTTGGTCTTTTTTTGTTTAGTTTTTCAAGCATTAGTAGGCTATTTATTATATATTTGATTACTATAATTCTTTTTATACTAAGTTTTTTTGAAATATAATAAACTTTTTTTGTTTTGTTCATTTTTTTAGAAACTTGACCAATTATATAATGTATTTTTTGGTTTTGATTCTAGCAATTTTATTGAGTTCATTTTTTTTTAACTGGTTTCAGTTTTGGCATTTACTATTATTTTATATAAAAGTTTTGTTAGTATATCAAATTTTTTGTTTTTTTTATCTTAAATTGTATTTTATTTGATTACATTTGATCTTTTTTGCATATATTATATTTTATAAATTGCTTTTTTTTTATAAAAGAGTCTGCTTTATTATTTCACTTATTTTTATTATGACTTTTAACTTTAACTATTTCTATTTTAGAGTTTTTATTTTTAATAAAACCTACAATGTTCATTATCTACATTATGTTTTTTCTTTCTAGAATTTTTTTGTCTTTTATATTTTAAATTGCTTTATTAATATTTTTTAATGCAATAATACTGTCTGTATATACTTCTATATTTTTCTTTTCTAATACTATTAAAATTATTATTTATATTGCTGCCAATTCTGTTATTATTGCTAAAGGCTACCTTTCAAGTTTTTTTCTCTAATCAGTTTCTTTCATCTCTTATTTATACTTATCTTTTTTGGACTGTTTTCTTTTTTTTTCTTATATAATGCATTGTTTGTATAGAATATGTATTTTTTTTTGTCTTTCTTCTTATTTTTTTTGTTAAAATTTTTGTTAATAGTTTGTAATTACATTATTTAATATTTGTTTTTTTAATTAACTTTATTTTTAGTTCTTCTGTTTGTCTTAGTTCTAATAGTTTTTTTTTTTCTTTTTTTATTATTCTATTTTTTAATATCTGTTTTAATATTGCATTTATTTTATTGTTGCTTTTCTTTACTAGTAACTCTGATATCACTTTCATACTATAGTCTTGTTTGTCTATTGTTTGCTTTGATCTAATTTCACAACCTTTATATTTACTTATTTCTGTAAATATTTTTACCTCTTCTTTATGTATTAACTAATATTTTGCTAGCACTTTTTTCTTCTTTTTTTGAATTATTTTGCTAAATTGTTAGTTATGTTTTGGTTTATGTATAATCTTTTTTTTTCTTTGATCTTTTGACATTTTTGTCAACTTGATTTTTAATGCCTGTGTATTATAGCTACTTATCTTGTAATGGTTATATATTTTTCTACTTATTTGTGTTATTAGTATCTTTTTTTTATTTTGCTAAACTATTTGATTTTTTTCTTTTTGTATAATAGTTCTTAAAAACTTTTAAGCTATCTTTATATGATTAAGTTGTTACCTTTTTTATCTATAAACTGATTCAGATATAGCAATCTATATTTATTTATTGTGTTACTGCTTGCTATTCATGTTTTTGTTCCTATTATCTATCTTATTTTGTTGTCATAGTCATATATTTTTTACAAATATTTTTTTGCTTTAATGCTTATTTTTATCTTTTTTGCTTTAGCTATTATTTAACAAACTAAATTATTTTTTAAAACTTTTTTTTTTTCCCTTAAGCAGTTATGGTAGTACTTTATTAAACCATTTGTAGCTATATATGTAAATACAAAATATCATTTAATTTATAAGTCTACTATCATCCAACCACCCAAATAGTACCTAAATGTGATCTGTCACACTAATCCAGTTAGGACTAAAAATTATGACTCATCTGACCCCTGCCCCACAATAGAATACTGCCAATCTGGAGACATCTTCTTATAGGAAAGAGAAAAACAAAAAAAAAAGAAATTGATTTTAAAGTTGAAAAAGGAAGAAATGAAAATAGGAAGTAAAATAAAACTAAACAAAAAGAAAATAAAACTAATCTATAAGGAAAATAAAGAAGGAAACCTGCTAACAGAATAAAACTCTATTATATGATTGCTGCTTACTACAATGTTTTTATATTTTTATGGACTATGGCTATTCTCTAGAAACTAGATACTCTTAACCAGAATGAAAACTGTATTTACTTGTAAAGTGAAGTTTGAGCTGAGCACTTTTCATATAGGAAAAATTTTCAAGTAGGTAAAGTACTGTGCCAAGGTTTGGAATACATTTAAGCAGTCCTATTTTTCATAAACTTCTATAACCTTTTTTTTAAAAAATATTATGCACATGGCCTTGGAATATATGCATATCTTAATATATCTTTGGTCTTTCTAAATTAAATCCTTTTCTGATCTGCTCTACATGATTGGCTAACTCATGTGTTTGTTGTGTTCCTTATTCATCATGTTCAAACAAGCATGTAACTACAAAAGGAAGTAATGCACAATGTCAATCTTTTGATGAGGGTGAGCCAAATCTCCATTTTTCAAAAAAAAGAAAACAAAAAATGATGAAGAGGAGATATATCATTGTTGCAAGAGTTCAAGTTAAGAAGAGTTTTTCTAGTTGTTTTTTTTTTCTTCTGCTTCTAATATTCTTAACCAGAGAACTGATTTTTCTCTACTTACTTTCAGAATATCCTTCTAGTTTGAATGCCAAATATGCAAGAAAGTCCATTAAACAAAAAGCTTAACCCAAGGCAAGAACTACTCAAGTTTTGCCTGCTCTTCAGTGTATCACATACTTGAGCTTTATTGACAGCAAGTTTATTTAATATAAAACTAAGAATATTATTCACTTTGGAGCCAGAGTTTTCAATCTACTTTTGGTGCCAACTTGGTTTAGGTGATCGTCTGAAAGAGTTGATGTAAACAATATTTAAAACTTTTTTTTCTTTTGTTTTTTTTTATTATTTTAAATGTTTTTTCTATTAAGTCTTTTTTTTGCCATTTCTGAGTTATTCTAAGTCTTGTTAATTTATTTAAACTATCTTGTTTGTTAAGTCTTAAGAAAAGACTACTTATTTGCTTTGCTGTTATTTCTTAACTTAGTAGTTTGCAATTTTCTAGATTTTTATATTCTATTATGCAATTGTTTGATGTTTTTATCATGTTACATTTATTTATTTATTTTTTATTAAATTAGCCTTTTTTGAAACTAAGCTTCTTATTTAGTAGTTAAGATATAAGAACTTACAACTAAGGTCTCAAAAAAGTCTTTTTACATTAAAGAGTACAACTAGTCATATATACACTTTTGGTATTTAATTTAAATAGTCCACTGATAGTTTTATACTAACTGCTATATCTGTAATCCAGCTAAATGCATTGCCTATTTAAACTTTCTGTTCTGCAATTCTTACTATATTACTAGATTATCTCTGATATATGTATTAGTTAAGAAGGTTTAAATATCTTACTTATACTCTTAAGATCTTATATTTTGTTTTATGCAATGTATCCTTAGAAGCATTATTACTAGAGCCTTTCATGTTCTATATACAGCTGATTTAGTTTTATATAATATACTATAGTTACCTAATATTTGCAATCAAAGCTAATCTTAAACTGCTATATTATACTATTTTTATTCTTATAAAGTTCATTCAAACTTCATAATTTATTTTTTTAACTTATTTTTTTTCATCTCTCTATTATTCAACTCAGCATCTAACAAACTTCTCAAATTTCTAATCTAGATAGTCTGATATGTTATATTTTAGTATTCTTTTTTTTTAGCAGTTCTAATAGGTTAGTTGGTTATATGCTTCTTTATACGTCTTATTATTTAGTTGTATTTACTTATTTCTTATTAAAGTTTCTTGGACTTTTATTAGTTTAACAGCACTATTAAAGGTTTATGCTACCTTTTTACTTAAAAATTTTTAAGTAGGATTCTGTTTTCTTAGTTTTTTAGTCTTCTGTATCTGATGTTTTATTGTGGGTTTGCACTAAAGTTTTATGCAATACAGGTTATTATTATTTTTTTTATATACATGTAATGTTATACTTTGCATAAATGATTTGAGCTCTTAATGATAAATAGAACCTGATTGGTTATACTCAAGATTATAGATATCTAAATCTATACAATCAATATAAAACAGTTTTTTGTAATACAAGTTAATTTTCAAATTTCATTATAGGTAAGATTTGAACTTTAAACCTGCTACTTAGAAAATAACAACCCAACTACTATACTAAGGTCTTTATCTTTATCATGTTATATTTAATTTTTTTTTTAAATATTAAACTAGCCTTTTTTAGAACTAAAGCTTTATTCAGTAATTAGAATATAAAGACTTACATCTGAAGTCTCAAAGAAGTCACTTTATATTAGAGAGTACAACTAGCCATACATATATTTTTGATATCTAATTTATGTAGTTTGCTAATAGTTCTACATTAGCTGCTATACTTGCAATTCAACTAAGAGCATTGCCTATTTAAACTCTTTGTACTGTAATCTCTACTATGTCACTAGATTATCTCTAATACATATGTTAGTCAAAAAGGTCTAGATACTTTTACCTATACTTTTAGGATTCCATACCTTATTTCATGCAGTATATTTTTAGAAGTATTGTTACTAGAGTCTTTTATGTTCTACATAGCTAACTTAGTTTTTATATAACATGCTATAGTTATCTAACACTTGCAGTTATAGAGGTTATCTGTTTAAGCACTATATTATATTATTTCTACTTTTGTAAAGTTTATCTAAACTCTAGTACCTATCTTTCTAACTTCTTCTCTTTATCTCTCTACTATCTAACTAAGAATCTGACAAACTACTCAAACTTCTAATTCAAATAGCCTAGTATAGTATATTTTAGTATTCTTTTTTTCTGATGATTCTAACAGCCTGTTTAGTTGTATGCTTCTCTATATATTTTTTTATCTAATTATATTTATCTATTTCTTATTAAGGTTTTCTGAGCTTCTATTAGTCCAACAGCATGATCAAAGAGTTGTACTACTTTTTTACTTAGAAATTTCCAAGTGGGCTTCTATTTTCTCAGTTTTTGGTCTTCTACATCTAGTGATCTTATTATAAGTTTGCACTAAAATTTTATGTAATATTGTTTATTAACATTTTTCTATGTATATGTAATGTTACATTTTGTATAAATGCACTGAGCTCCTAATGATGAGTAGAATCTGATTAGTTGTATTTAAGATTACAGCTATCTAAATTCAACTAATTGACAGGAGACAGTTTTCTATAACACAAATTAATTTTCAAATTTCAGTATAAGTGAAATTTGAACCTTAGACCTGCTACTTAAAGGATAACAATCTAACTATTACACTAGGATCACTATCTTCTATTATGTTGCATTTATGTTTAAACAAACCTATTAATAGTTAATATATTTTGTTAATCATCTTTTTTATATTTTTGTTAACTGCAAACAAATATTTTAACTTGAAAATTATTACTATGTTATTTATATATATAATTTGGCTTATTGTTATTTTTTTTGTGCCTCAAATCTTTAAACTGTTTGAATAACTATTTCTTTTATTTTTTTACAAACTAGCATTACTCTTATTTTGCTATTTAGCCAGATTTTTAATAATTTTACAATCTTGTTTTATTATATTATTATAGCTAAAAATGATTTTTTTTTTTAATTCTTATATTTATTACTATAAGCTTTAATTTGAATCTATTTATTTTAATATTATTAGTTTTGAAAAACTCTTTTACAATGCTAAAGATTCTTAACAATTGTTTTTTGCTATTTGTAATTTATATTATATCATCTGTATATGCAATTGTTATTTGCCTATGCCTTATAATATTGCTATTGCATACTTGTTCTGTTATTTTTTATTTTATTACATAGTCTAGTACTTCATTTTTTTGTATTTTTTCTAATAACAAAACATAAAATAGATACCAAATTAGAGATAAAATTACCTTTTCTTGGTCTATTTCATATTTTGCTATTATTTTTTTTGTTGAACTATAGGCTATAATAATTTTAAGTTGCTATTTACAAAAGAGATTGATTATATATATTTGCATTTTTTATAATACTTTAACTTTTTTTAAAACATATTTTAAGCTTTTTAATAGAACTGAATTAAATGTCTTCTTTATATTTTGTAGTAGTATTCACACTTTATTTTTTTTTATATTTTCTTTATTATTATATTTAATATATAAATAGGTTGCTCTGTTAAGTTGCTTGGCAAACCTGTATAGATTGCTCTGTTGAGTTGCTTGGCAAACCTGTATAGTTTGTTTTTTAAGTATATCTTTTTCTATAAATACTCTGATCAATTTTTTTGTTACTACTTTTGTAACAACTTTTCTGAAAGTTTTAGCTAATAATATTAATCTAATGTTGTTTAAATAATATTTCCAATTTACATTTTTTGGGATCAGATATATTTGTGTTATTTTTTACTTCTTTGGTATTTTTTTTTCTTTAAAATCAAATTTACAAAAGCTCTAAAGATTTTTTGTAATTTCTTTTCTGCTTATTTTATTAGTATATAGCTTATGCTTGATATGCATCAGCAAAATTATAGATGTGAAATATTTCAAAAGATTTTGCATAATGCAAAAATTTCGAAATAATGCAAAAGAAATTTCAAAATTTTTACAAAATACAAAATATTTTGAAATATTGCAAAATAAATTTCAAAATTATTGCATTATAAAAAAATTTTCACAATATTGTAAAAAAATTTTTTAAAATTATTGTGCAGTAAAAATATTTCAAAATATAGCAAAAAAATTATCTAACCTGTAGAAGACAAAATAATGAAAAATAAATAGAAATTATTTAAAAGATTGCAAAAATATTTCAAAATTTTTCAAAATATTTCAAAATAATTTAAAATATTTCAAAGTTTATTAAAATAAAAAAATAATAATAAAATTAATATTTAATTATAATATAATAAAATTAATTTTAAATAAAATTTTGACTAATAGCAGAAAGTTTATTAATATAAATTATTTAATAGAATAAATCTCTAAGTAGATAATAATATAGTATATTTATTTTAAATAATCTTTATCATCCCTATATACATATGCAATAATATTATAATGTGTTAAAATGATTTGAAATATTGAGAAAATTTTTTAAAAATTGTGAATATGAAATAAATAAAAAAAGAATAAGAGAAATAAATCAAAAATTGACAAACTTTTAAGAAGTTTGCATACTTGCAAAAATTTTTAAATAAAATCAAACTATAATAACACATAAAAGCTCTACATTAAAGTTTATCTAAATTGTAAAAAATGTATTTAAATTTGATAAAATAACTACTAAAATTTCTAGAATATCTTGATAAAATTTTAATATATTTACATACTTTTGAAAATTTTTGAATATTTTAACTTAACAATGATTCAAAAAGATTCAAAATATTGCAAAATATTGTAAATTAATTTAAAGCATTGAAAAATATTGCTAAATTCTATATTTGAAGTCTTTTGCATCATTTGCTACTTATTAATTTAATAAAATACCATTGTTAAACAATAAATTAGCTATAATTATTCATTATCATTATATTATAATTTCTTTTAATTAATTTAAATATTTGTATTAAATGATTGATTGCATAAAAATGTACATAAAAAATTAAAGCCATATTTAAAAACAATAAATGATGCAAGTATGCATATAATTGAAAAAAATTTTTAAATATGGTTAAAAGTTTACAAGCAGATTAAATCATTTTAAAGTATATTGAAAACACTAAAAATAGTAAGGTTATTAAAAGTTATATTAATATTTAAATAAAAGTAAAACAATTCAAAATAATTAGAAAATAAAAATTTTGAAACATTAAAAGTATTTAATGAAATGCAAAATAATTTGAATACCTTTAAATTAATTTAAATTATATGAAAAAGAAAATAAAATATTAAAGATTAACAAATATATTAAAAATACTTCAAAATAATTAAAGCATGCAAATTAAAAAATAAATAAAAATCAAATTTTAATTACATTAAAACAGTTTAAAGTAATGCAAATATATTTGAATACATAGAATTATTTTAATAATAAATGAAATATATATATTAATTTATGATTATTTAAGAATATTAAAATTGCTTCAATACAATTAAAGAATGTAAAATATAAATAGAAGAAAAAATTACTTACAATTCTATATTGTCTTCACAAAATAAATTTTTACTTCTAAAATTTAATACTTTTAAAATTTTTAAGAATTTACTGATCATTAAAATATTTTAAAAATTTCACAAATATTTACATATTTCTTCAAAATAATAACTTTATTTTTTCTATAACTTTTATTTTTATTATTATCTTTTTTCATTATTTTATTTTTTATTTTTTTATTTTTTTTCTTTTTAACTTTTTACTTTTCTT
>CAJVQA010000882.1:0-29234 GCA_910591915.1 Cetraspora pellucida | reverse complement strand
CATATTGGTATTGTTAAGAAAATTAATGAGTTTGTATTTAGAAGAGGAGCTTTGAGTATTATCTTGTGTATTAAAATTACCAAGAATAATAGGGTGAATATGAAGTTGAGAGGCTTGTTGGATCTAGTTAATGACAATATTTTGAGTTTGGTAAGAATTTTGTATATTTTTGAAGTCTATTTACTAATTAACAATAATCTTCAAAATTATCTGTTAGTTTCATTTGCCATTTTGACATGGATGTTGTTGAGATATATGGATAAAAGTATTTGGATTTATAGCTGTAATGATTGAATTAATATATATAATTATTTTTTTCATTAACTGTTCATCTTAATATATAGACTTTCAATCAAAGTCAAAGCTTCAAAAACTTTGCTAATAGCATGTACATGAAGACTTCCTCTATGCTGCCACTCATATCAGTACTAATAGTCAATAAGATTTCATTTAGGTATTAACATATGCTCTAGAAATAACTCAAATCGCCATATACAAAACCAAGTTGCTATATGAGGATTCTCTTTCAAATTTTGATATTATATTTGCACAGTTTTTACTAAATTAGAGTCTATAAGTATATTAATATTTGGCATAAGATTATGAAGATCAGGCCAATGCAAATCTGCTGAACTAAAAGTAAAAAATATAAGACTATCAGCACCAATTTGCTTAATTATATCTATAAGTTTACTACTTATTTTCTTTCAATATTGTCATATACCTTACAAAGTATTTCTATAATGAATAATACAGTCAACTATTTGATTATCAGCATTAAGTAATTCTCAAATATCTTCTATAGTAATATATGTATCCTCTAAGTTCTGTTATACATAAATTTTGTCAGCTTCTAATGCTCTCCATCTCAATATTGAATTTAGCACAAAGTAACAGAACTATTGATGATATGCAAACCTTCTATCATGATATTTTATTAAATTCTTTAAGTATTCAGGAGATGCACATGATAATGTCAATGAATAATATGCAAATCCACTTTTCTAGTAGGAAATAATATCGAAAATGCTTTTATTATATAGCCAGTATTTTTGAATTTATTAATAGAAATATCCTCAATAAAAGACTAGTTAATATGTGCAGTATTATTCAAATTAATAAGATTATGTATTTTATTATAAGTAATAGACTCTTTAGTCTCTTTAGACATAAGATTCAGAACAAAGGTATCTGTAATATGGTTATCATATATATCAATAATATTATTTATATCATCACTATTGTTTGAATTAAGTGTGTCTTTAGTTGATGAATTACTATCATGCATAGCATTTAGTCTTTCAAATACAGAACCATTTTCAGGAAAAGTTTGTAACATATCTTAATTGATTATAATATTTGCATAAAATAGATTATTTTTCTTAAAAAAATTTAATCATACTAATATATTTGAATGTTTGACTTTAAAGTCTTAGAATGTAATACAATCTTGTCCAATTCATCAAACAACTAAAATATCAAGCATAATAGAATCTTGAGGCAATTTAGTAATAAATTCTTAAACATCCTGCAAAAAATTAATCACATGTCCTCTATACTCAAGCTGTCCACCTCGAAGATTAAAGATGGTTAACATAGGAAGAACTTGTGAAATTAACATTTCTTCAACTTGGCTAAGATGAGGTAACTCAGATGGTACTTCTTCTGAAAATCAAAAAATTTTATTAGGTTCATAAATTAATATATGAATTTTTATATTAAGCACTTTTATTATATACCTGAATCCATATCATTCTCTAGTGAAAACCTTTTTGGTATTAATTTGTCTCTACTACATTTATTACAATTGCCAGTTTTATAATTTAATGTAATTGAAAGAAAGCATTCTTTACATATAGGACAATAATTATATTTGAGTTCTGTAACTGTATCACAGAATTTTTTAAGAAAATTGTAATCATCATCAGTAAGTTGACAAGCAGATAATACTTTATTTTCTAAATTAAATTATATGTATAATATGTTAAAATTTTATAATTTTTTATAATTATAATTTAGTTAAAGAGTCATACTTTTATTTACATTGTGTCTTTTCTATTTATTTGTTTGTCTTGATTAGTATTTTCCTTTCCTATAATATTACTATTATTAGTCACTAACTGATGCTTACAACAGGCTTGTCTTTTTTCTGATTCATTTCTTCTATATGCTAGCTGCTATTCTTAAATCATTGAATTTTTTCATTTTCTTCTGGCTTTATTTCTTATAGCTACTTGTTCAGGTGTATAAGTTCTTTTGCGCTTTTGCATTTTAATAAAAATTTACCAAATCAAAAAAGTATATAAGCTATTTTAATTGTTATTATTTAATATAATTTTATTTTTTTATTTATTTTATTTAATATATTTGCATTGATACAATAATGTGTTTTATTATAATAATTAATTAATTATTAATTAATTAATTATTAATTAAAAATCAATTTATGCTACTATATTTTATTCAAAATCAATTTCTACTACTATATTTTATTAAAAATCAATTTCCACTACTATATTTTATTAAAAATTAATTTTTGCTACTATATTTTATTAATTAAAAAATCAATTTTATTAAAAATCAATTTTCACTACTATATTTTAAAAGTCAATTGCATTTTAAACCTAAAATTTTGGGAATCAAATATTGAACCTAATTTAGATTTAATACTGATTATTCAAATCTAAAATTTAGATCAAGTAAAGTAGGAGTTAGACATTTTTAAAAATTTGTAATATATAACTTAAAGGCTTTTGCTTTGTTTCCTCAGCTCCAGCCAATTAATACATAACTATTTTGTTCTTGTAAAATGCATCCAACAATGGTTGTCATTTTTTAAGCATGTCTATTCTAACAATATCCAAAGAAATCTGATATTTTAAAAATGTGTCTTTTAATAATTTTTTTATAAAATCTAAAATTTACTTTAAAATACAAAGAAATCAATATAATGTTTTTGTAAAATATATTTATTAATATTTTTCTTCTGATTCAAGACTATTGTTATCAAAATTCAAAGAAATTAGAATAGTATTTTTGTTAAGTATTTTTACTAATACTTTTTTTTTTAAGAAAGCTAGCATAATAATTTTCAAATTATTATTTTTTTTTTTAATTCAAATTATAATAATAAAAATTCAAATTAATATAATATTTTTGCAAAATATACTTATTATATTTTCTTGTAACTCAAGTATTCTAATCAAGATTCAAAGTAATTTATTATTTTTATAAAATATATTACTAATATGTTTTTCTTTTTGATTTAATTTTTTAAAAACCAAAAAAAACTATTACCAGTTTTTCCAATTACATCTGCTAATATTTTATATTTTTTAACTCAAAATTATTATTTTTAAGACACATAAAAAAACTAATATAAAATTCTTATAAAGTTTATTTATTAATATTTTTTTATTTTAATCCAAGTAAATTGGTTTAAAAATTAAAAATATTGGTTTTACTTTTATTTATTCATATTGATATTAAAAAGTTAATACAGTGTTTAGCAAAATGTATCTATTAATACTTTTTTATCTCTTAATCTAAAATTATTAGCAGTTTATTAATAATGTTATAACTGGTTCTAAAATTTAATATTTAAATTTAAAATTGTAAGTTTTGCTAAATTCTATATATATTCTTTAATTACTAATTTTAGTTTAAAATCTTAATATATCTTTTAAAAACAAACAAAAAAAAACAAATATTTATTAAATTTTTTAAAATTTAATATTAAAAAGTTCAAATTTTTGCATTAGCTACAAAATAATTTTTTATAAAATAAGTAGTTATTATTTTTTTTTAATTCTAAACTGTTATATCAAAGATATCAAAAAACAATGCTATAATTTACTAATAATCAAATTACTAACAAACTTATTTTACTAACAGATTATTTAATTTATTATTTAAATTTGTTTTTGATTATACAATATAATTTTAATAAGTATTATATATTAATATTATATAATCTTTTTATTGTTAATATTTAAAAAAAAATATTATATAATCTGAAAAAGTTGTTGTAAATTTTGTTTAACTAGTTATTTTATTAACAAATAATTCTAATTATTGTTATTAGAATTAAAGCTAAGGTTAGTATTGTCTAAACCTAATTAGATTACAAAACAATTTACATAATTAGCTTTTAATTTTCAATTTATTTACTAAATTACATCTATAAAAAATCTATTATTAGACTTTTAATTATATTTTGTACAAAATATAATTAAAAGTTTGATAATAGATTTTTTATAGACAGCATTTAGTAAATAAACTAAACATTAAAAATAATAGGTTTTTCTTTAATAGCACTTATATAAAAAGCAAAAAAAATACATAAATTTAACTAAAATATATTATATCATATATTGCTTATTACATTAAACATGATACATTAACTTGATATATTTGTATTAAAATGTAATTATATAAAATTTTATATATTAACTTGCAATTAAATATATATATTAATATATAAAGATTTATAGAATATATTTATAAAAAAATTTAATTAAGAGGTATAGCAATCTAGTAAAATGGTTAGGTTGTTAATCCTTCAAGTGATAGATTAGATATTCAAATCCAGTCAATAATAAAAATTTAGATTATTATCTATGCAATATTCATATTATAATAACTGTTACTAATGATTGAGTTAGGATATCTGTAATGGTAATTATACCAGCATAATTGGCAGTTCATAGAGCATTTGTATAAGTATAATATTATACAAAGAAATGCAGATTGACAATTGAATGATGCAAATACTAGATAAGTTCTTGTAGCCATGTAAATCTATTAAATTAAATAACAAAAAGTTCATTTAGAAAGATCTGAATAGAGAGATAGTCAGATCCATAACAGCTTTACTGTAAAGACTAAATAAAGAAAATGGATACCAAGGTTATAGTATCTGAATGACTAAAAATATTCTAATTAAAAGTCTCAGAGGTATATTATTTAAAAATTTTTAATTTTTTTTAAATTTTAAATTTTTTTTTTGAAATTAAGATAAAGTTTTGTTCATATCTTTATAATTTGTTAAAAATGCCTCTAAGAACTTTCCTGAATATAAATTACAAAATTTATTTTAATTACAAATTTATTACAAGAGTAAAACCTAGACTATAGAAAGAAACTAATTGTTATCTATCTAATTTATCTGCAACCTAAATCTACTAGAGTAATTAAAACTTATTTAAATTTGATAGTATAAAATGTTGTTTGTAAAGTAACTATAAAGTATCTAATAATCAAGCTATATATTAATTTTATATAAAGCATAATTAAGTAATAAGCAAGTATTTGGATTAGTATGTTTTAAGTTTGATAGTCTGCATAAATTGCAAGTTGTACTATGTAATTAATATCTGTTAACATAGTATATATTATTATAATTAGTTTAAGTAGGTCTTTTTTGTTTATTTTTGGTATATTGTAAGATGTTGTTATTTTTTTTCTATTATGATAGTTTTGTACAATATGGTTTTTATATTTGTTTATAAACTTTTTGAGACAGCTTATATAGAAGTTTTGTAGTAATATTTTTTGCTTTTATTTATAATTGTGTGAATAGTCTAATTGATAAAATAAGACTAATAAATAAATATTCTTGTAATATTGTATATATGTTAGTTTATTGAAGATTTATATTACTGAAGGAAAGACTATTGTTTTTGTAAGTATTTCTTGTAGTTTATTAATTTAAATACTAGTAATATTAGTTATATAGGTAGTGTTTCTGTAATTGTTTCTTAAATAAAGTTTGTAAGAAGTAATAAATTTAGGCAAAGTATTCAATATAATAAATGTTCTGGTATATGATATATAATACAGTTATTGATAATTATTACTTCTGAATATAGATAGGTTAAGATGATAAAAAAGAGTTAATAATATGTTAAGTTGCAGTTTAATTTTAAAGATTTAGTATTGTTAAGTGTAAAGTTTGTATATAGACTAGTTTTATTAATATTGTTATTTAAGTATTGCCAGATTTTTTCTTAGTTAATTTGTAAAGATAAAAGAATAATATTGTTTATTCAGTTTTAAGATAACTATATAGCTATTATTTATATATTGCAAATGTTTTTAATTGCTCATCTGATAAGTTTTTTAATAGTATATTAATTGTATTATATAGTATATAAAGAATTGTAGATGTTGTTATATCATAAATTTAGAAAGTTTATAGAGTTATAGTTTAATGCAAGCTTATCTGCTTTATTATTAAATATATTGTTTTTTTTAAAATATTATTAATGAGGCCATGCCTTCAACTTTATTGAAATTCAATTGAAGTTTTTACAAAGAAAAGCTTCCTTTTAAATTACATATGAAGAATAAAGACTCAAACATATAATCTGCAACCTAAACTTACAAGAGTAGCCAAGGTTTACTTAGATTTAGGTATTAGTAATAATATAAGAGAGAGGGGTATGATATTTAATCCATTGAATAATCCAAAGGTCAATTTTGGTAATAATTTGTAATACTGAGATAGGAGGTAAACTGGAAGAAGAAATATGAGTTAAATTTGTAATAAGTGATTTTAAGACTATGCAGAATGTAAAATGCAATATGGAATCTATATTTGTTTGTATATTTGTTGGTTTAAATGAAGAAGAAGTTTAATAAAAAGAAAGATAGCTATATGGTATAAAATAGAAGTATTATGAATAGTAGAAATAAGGTCAATAGAAACTAAACCAGATAAGTATACATTATTCGGCAGATGACAAAAAATAACAGGCAATTTTTTTTTGTCAGAGTTAAGTCACTCTATGTGCTGCGTAGCAGCACATGAGTGAAATTAACTCTAATGAAAAAAAAAATCGCCTGTTATTTGTCATACATATGCCAAATAATGATGTTATTGAATAGTTAATATGACCATGTGAAGTTTTTTCTGTGATGTTTTGCAAAACTGATTACATAATTTCATGCAAAAAATATCATGACAAAAAAATTCACATGATCATATGAAATGTTGAATAAAGTAGAAATAAGAGATGGCATGTGTAAGAAGTTATACAGTTTAAAGCTATTAAGTGTAAGAATTTCTTGATGTAATTTAGAAACAAGGTTGTGGGACATGTCAAGAGCAGTAGCATTTAAAATGCAATTAAGAGAATTAGAGATTAAGTAATAGATTATTTAGATAGAAGAACAATGAGTTCAGTATAATAAAGAACAAGTTTGGTTGCATTGATAACAAAGAAGAGAATAAGAGGAGTTATGTTTGTAAAAAATGTGAGGAACAGGTAGTTTATCTAAAAGAATTTTGACACAAAAGGTTTTTAGAATAGAGGAATGAAAACTATAAACAAAATTAGAAGCCTCTTTGATTATTATTAATATAAAGCCAAATGACTTCCTAGTTGATATTAAAAGCAATGATGGACCATTGTTGGAAACAATATTGGGATGTCCAAAGTGTTATAATATAAGCTTAACAAATGGTATAAATGGAGCATTAAATAGGAATTTCAATAGGAAATTAAGCAATGAAAAGAGTATAGGCAGGATTGTAAGGATTGTTAGTTAAGAATATTAAAAAAAAGTAGTATTTGGTGACTATGAGCAAGTTGGTTAGTAAGATTATTAAATGGATCATTTTGGTGTGCAATAACTTTGTAAAAAATAAGCTGAATATTGTATGAATTAATGAAGTTGATAAGGGTTTGCCAAATAAAGAAATATGGAGTTTGAGTATAAGAGAGTTTGGATGCTGATAAGCAGATATTATAATATTTGGAAATAACAGATTGTAAGTTTGTAAAGATATAAACA
Organism: Cetraspora pellucida; assembly: GCA_910591915.1. NCBI lineage: Eukaryota > Fungi > Glomeromycota > Glomeromycetes > Diversisporales > Gigasporaceae > Cetraspora > Cetraspora pellucida. Next base: position 21,437 of record CAJVQA010000882.1, on the reverse strand, counting down.
GAACAGTTTCTAGGAGCATATAGTTGCTGAGAGAATAGCAAAAGATTTCAGCTTTAAAGAAGTATAATCAGAGTTTAACTTGTGTCTAAAATGAGTAAATAGTTGCAGAATTATTAACTTGAACTCAACTTATGCCCATAGAGCATTGAAAGATACCAAGCTTGATAACAGAACCATTAGTATAAAATAAAATAGTAGTTAGATTATAGTTGAAATTAGTAATAGACTATAAGCTATTAGTAAGTTAATTAGACTAAAAGATGTAAGATAATTGTTGTAAGTTGATTATTAGTGAAGGAGATGATGGAATATGTAAAGGATATCAGATAGCTACAGAGTATGCAATATCAAGAAAGTTGGCATGTAAGTTAAGAGTTTTGTCAGTATTAATATAGCAGAATAGTTTTGTAGCCAGGTTTGTAAAAAAAGATAGTACATTTGTTAGCAATTGTATTAGAATTAAGATGACATCCAGAGCATAATGTAGTAGTTGAGAGGGGAGTAGAATATAGATTTGAAAACTGGACTGATATGAGCAGTGCCAGTAAGTAATAAGAATAAGGCCTGTAGGAGTATTTTGCCTTCTGGCCTTACCAATAATTATTTGGTTATTGAGAATAGTAAGTAACAGAGTTTGGTGTTAGAGGTGAAGTAACTAGTATTATAAGAAAACTAGTTTGTTTGAGATAAGTTAAAGTGATCATATAGAGTGTATTGATGAGAATAGCTTGTCATAATGTTCTCAAGAATAGTAAACCATTGAGGTACAACTCCTTTAGGAAGCTTGTTTAATCTAGAAGAAATGTGTTTCTAGTGTAATAAGCATGAATTATCATATATAGTAAGTTGGTTAAGAAAGAGTAATTTGTGATATCTAAGTTGCTTTTTGAAAATAGAATATTTGGAATAAGAGAAAAGAAAGATTTAAGAAAGATAGATCTATTATTTAATGTAAAGGAAATGTTATAAGTTAGATTAGCAGAAAATGTCCAGCCAATATATTTAATAAGCTAAATAATTTTAAAGTTTATAGTTAGACAATTAGGACTGTCAATAATAAAATTAGAATATAAGAAAATATTAGTAGTGGACCAGAGGTTGTTTTGTAGTTGTTGAATTCAGATGCGAGTTGATGTGCCTAATAGGTCAGAATTATTAAGTCATTTAAAAAGGTTAGAAATATGGTATTGTAGTTAAATATCCTAAATGTGTTAGATGTTATAAATTTGAGGATATAAAAGGATACTAAAGAGTATTATATGACAAAGTTTAGCTTTGAGTTTAACAAGGCCAATATGCCAGGTAAAGATTTTATTACAGGTAGACTGACTAACTACAATGTTTTGGAGATGATATTTAAGAGTAGAAATAATAACTGTATTAATAATATAATAAGCATATGAGTTAGTGATATATTTGGTTTTAGCAATTTGAATAAGTTGAGAAAATTCAGCAATAAGCAGGTTTGTTTGTTTAGATTGCATATTGTTCAAAGTAAACCAGCAATCTAAAAATTTAACAAATTGTTTAAAAGAGTATAGTAGAAAAAAATAATTATTTTAGAAGATAGAAATGTAGTAAGGTGAAGGATTATTGGTAACCAGAATAGATTTTAAGGGGTTAACTTGAATATTAGCTATAGCATAAAATGATTTAGCTATAGATAATATGTTGAAAAACTCAGTTTGTAATGAAGCAATCTAGAGAGTGTCATCTATATATGCCAAAACAGAGCATTGTTTTTGTAAAGAGTTAAGTATTTAAAGTTTAAGATTAGTAAACCAAGAGGATTGTAAGGTATAGCCAGGTACTTGTGCATATATATATAAAATAAGTAGATCATAATATATATGCTATAATAAAGTAGTAATGGTTTTACCTTGGTCAATGCCATTGTGAACAGAATATAAGAATGTAAGGCCAAGATTAGTAATAACTTGATTATAATGATCAGTTAAAAGATTAGAAAGAATATTAATAATAGATGAAGGGAGTGCCAAACAAGAAAGTAAATGTTTAAAAAAAGTAAAGTTGACAGAGTCATATGCTTTAATTATATCTTGTGAAAGTAGCCAAATGTCCTTGTAATTGCAAGTAGCATCTTTAATAAGATTATTGTGAATGTAAATAGGAATTGAAGTACTATTGTTAGAAAATGCAACATAATTAAAAGGTAAGAGAATAGGATTAGAAATAAATATAGTGCTTAGTCTGATTATAAGAATTTTGGTATATAGTTTGCAAATATGTTCAACAAGATTAATAGGTCAAGTAAAGTTAAGGTTATCATCAAAAGAGTTACATTTGAAAATAGGATAAATTCTGCTATATTTTCATTACTTAGGAATTCTGTTTTCAAGAAGACAACAATTAAAGAAACTAGTAATAGCAGAAGTGCATTCAGAGCTAATATATTTAAGCATTTCATAACTAATGCTTATAGAATCACAGTCTTTGTTATTAGAAAGCTAAGTGAAAGTTTGAGAAAGTTCTTCATTTGTAATAGGAGAGTTTAGAGATTGGTACTAGATTGGATCGATATGAGGCAATAGGAGATAGTATTGTTGCCAAAAGATATTAAAAAAAGTTTCATCAATAGGTCTAAATGCAGTTTAGTCATAAAAATATAATTGGACATGCTGTTTAATAAGTAGTAGTCAGTTATAAGCTTATTAGACAGTTTTATATTAGAGAAATAGACAGGTTAATAGTAACATTTAAGAATGTTGTTAATAGCTTGAGTAAAATATATTGTAAGAGTAACACATCTTTTGTTAGTGGCTTTGTTAATTTGTTGTTGAAGTAAAAGAGAGTTTTCAAAATAATGAGTATAAAAGATTGTTTTCAGATAGAGTAAGCATGTTGAAGCCATGGTTAAGTACAAGATGGGCTGGTGGAGTTAAGTGGTTAAAGGTTACATTGAGACTATTTGTTAATGTGAAAGATGTTTTGATTGATATTGGAGATGTCAGAATGTTGAGTGAGTTTTTTAACAAGTTTGATAATATGATCAAGTTTTTTAAGTAATAGATTTAATAGAGTACTGTGAAGTGAATATTGGTGGTTGTAGCTATATTTACGAAAAACTTTATTAGAAATAGTATAGGTAGCAAAGTAAATAATAGAGCTTTGAATTTTGTACCAAGTTGTTTCAATGCTTTTATCAGTTGCACTTTGGTAGAAGTTTTGTGTAGTAAAAATTATTAGGATAAGGTATCTGTAAAGAATTCTCAGTCCTCTGTAGACATAGCTTTGTAATTGAAAATATGGTGGCTAATACTAATATGTTTATATAAGAGTTTGCTATAGGCATGTGGGAATGTTTATGTGAAAGAAAGGATTAAATAATTACTAGAGGTTGAGGTTTGACTGTTATCAAAACTGTAAGAAAGAAGAAATTGTATGTTAACTTGGCCAGTTCAAATGTAGTCAATATGACTACTGCTAGTATTGTTAGACCAGATGGAGTGTTTGTTATTAAGATAAGCCTCAATATCATACATATTAGTGTTATTAAGAAAGTTAATGAGTTTGTATTTAAAAAAAGAACTGTGAGTATTATTATATATATTAAAATTACCAAGAATAATAGAGTAGATATGAAGTTAAGAGGCTTGTTGGATCTAGTTAATAACAGTGTTTTGAGTTTGATTATGAGTAGAGATGTCAGTTAATAACAAGTATACTAAGATGATGCAGAGCTTAATATTACTTCAGAAAAAAATATCAAGTGTTATAGCATCTCCAGAATGGGTATGAATACTGTGCATATAAAGTTTAAAATGATTGCAAATTATGATAGCAGTGCCTTTGATAGAAGTAAGAGAGTTAGACCAATAGTAGGTAAAGAAATTATTATTGCAAAAGAAAAGGTTAGTGTTGTCAGAAATTTTAGTTTCTGTGATATTTGCAATAGATATGTCAAGATTAAGACAATAATCTTGCTAGGCTTCTCTTTTGATAGATTCATTAAAGCCTCTAACATTATTTATAGCAATGTTAAGATAAAGATGATATGAGATTTGATTAGGTAAAGATGGAGGAGAATTGCAATTAGAAAGTGTTGGAGAATGATTGTTAAGAAAAAGGTCAGATATAATAGAAATAAAATTAAAGGAGTTAGATCTAAGAGGTAGGTTGTAAAATAAAAGAAGAAGGTATAGAACAATAATAATATGATCTGGTAAAAGAGTGTTATTAGAAACATATATGTGGGTTTCATTATAAGATAAATTAACAGAAAATGTAATACTAGATACAGTTTTGTTATTGTTATATTTGTCAATATGTTGGATTAGAGTTTGAATAGTTTGACTATAAGGAAGAAGTGGTAAATTGTAGTAATGAAGGAATTTGTTAAAGCATGTATAAAGATCATAAGAGATTAAAGATGTTGTAAATAATCTTTTAAAATTGTCTTCTACAAGATTGATCACTGTATGCTCAGCTCTTACAGCTGTGCAAAGTACCATAGTCTACCCTGTACATTGGGTCTGACTATTATTATCCTGGCCTTTTACATAAATAGGCTTGCTTATTTGCCTACTTATATTATTCTCTTTATTAACTACAATAGTTGTATCTTTTAATAAGATGATGACTGCTTTGATGTTAATTATAGAAGACAAAGAATTTAAAAAGGAGATTGTAAAAAAAGTAAGTCAAGAATTGAAACTGGTTGAAGTCAAGGTTGAATTTTTTTGATAAAAATTTTTAGCTGTTGGATAAGTAGTATTATTAAAATATTTGACAATTTGTAGGTAAATAGATTTTTGATTTTTGACTATATCAAAATAGATGATAATTTGAGTGAGAAATTTGGTATCAATGATATTTTTTGTAAGAAGATCAATTGACTCCTTCTTAGAAAGAGACTGTATGTTGTAATTTTCAGCAGCAGTTTAATAGTATAAAGAGAAGTAACAATAAAAGTAGTAATTTTGGCATTTTGGATTAGTTTTGACTTTATTTTGTGTACATACAAAGTTTTCAGCTTGGTTAGCTAATTTGTCCAAAGCTTTGGTAGAGATAAGTTGATCAAGTGAAGCAGCATGTTCTTTATTTTTGTGCAATAATATAATATTAAGAGTTGGGTAAATCTATACTTTATCATCTTGAAGAGGAAATAATAAGCAAAATTTGCTTAGGATATCATTGAAGAGCTTGGTGCTGTTATGAAATTTTTTATCATCAAAATATAAACATGCCTTGTTTTTACAAATAAGACAGTGAAAATTAGCAACTCAAGATACTTCTTCACATTATTTATGAAATGAGTTAGATTTTTGGAATATATATGATTCAGGAAGGTGTTTAGATAATTGAAGAATAAAATATTGTCAGAATTGAATTCTAAGAGAGGTACAGACTTTCTCTTTATCAATATTGGAAGAGAATTGTTGACTATAAGATGGAAAATAAGTTTTAAACCAGGAATTAAAATAATCAAGAGAGTTTTTAAGTAAGAAAATACAAAATTTCTTAAGGAAAAAACTTTTAGAAACATTGAAAAGAAGTTTAATGTTAAATCTAGCATCAGATTGAATAGTAAGATATTTTTATTGTAAGTCAATAGCTAGAGTAAAAGATTCAATTTTGAATCTTTTAGATCTAAGCTTTAAGTTTTCAGCAAATTTTTGATAATTGATTAATTAGTAATTATTAAATAAAAAGATATAGAGCCATGCAAGATTAAGACAAAGTTAGAGACAGTTGTGGGCAATATATAGAGGAACAATAACTGGTAAGACAAAAATTTCAAGGTAGTTAAGTTTGGTAAAAAGGATAGTTGTGAATTTTAGAATAAGATTTTTGAAAGTGAATTCAAGTAATCAAAAAGAATAGTAACACTTTTGTTAATATTAGGATTACTATTATAGATAAAATCAGTTAAGAATTTAGACTGTTACTTAGCCATTAGACAGATAATATAATAGAATGAAGCTTTGAATGCTGATTGAGTAGCAGTAGCTAGCTTGATTTCCTTGACAAGTTAAAAGTCATAAAAGAATTTTTTAAGAAAAATAAAAAGTTGAAGAGAGAATGGAGTTTGTAATTTTTTATTAAATTGTATTTCTTTAGTATAGGAAAATTTGCAACTCAGTCATATATGGAATTGGATTTTGGCTTAGTGATACTAGAATAGAATTAAGAAAGAGGTTTGTTTAAAGTATTATTAGATTGGTTAGAATTGTTGAGATTATTAGAATTTGAGTTAGAGTTATCAAAAATAGCAAGAATTGGAGGTTGATTAGAAACAGGATTGGTATTAACAGCTGTAGAGAAGAAAGAGTTAATAAGATCAAAAGCAGCTTGAAAGTTTAGGTAATAAGGGAGTTAGTAGTTTGAAAAGATTTATTTAAGATATTTTGGAAGGTTTGTGTAAGATTTTTCTTGATCTAAGATGAGCTAGCTTCATGTTAAGATGAAGCAGTCATACAAGCAAGATGGTAAACTTTATTATTTTTTGTAACATATTTTTCATTAGAATAGTGGCACTTATTTCTTTTAGTACAATTAATTGAAGAGAACATTTAGAACAGGTATAGTAGCAAATGTTAGATGTATGAAATAGAGAAATACTGTCAGTCGAAGAAGAGAGATTGATCAAAAGTTGTTAAATTGGTCTGTTTAGATTTTTTTTTGAGTTGCTGTTAACATAAACTGTAATAAGTTCAGTAGCTTGAGTATGGCTAGTATTGGTAATGAAATGAATTTAGTATGATATTTGACATAAAAACAAGTAATCACAGAAATAGAAGAAGGAGCTTGAAAGAAGTGAATAATTTTGTTAGATCTAAAGTTTTTAGTTAAGCAAGTAGTAGGTTTAACTTTAGAAGAAATTGGACGAGCATTTTTGCCATTTTTTTCTTCATAGAGAGCAATTCCAAAACTATTAAAAAAGTTTTGGTAGAAGTAGTCAAGGTCTGCTGTATCTGGCTCTTGGTTAATTAATATAAACATTTTTGGGATATAAATAAATAAATAGGTATTATATTAATAATTTAGAAAGTTTTTTAAATTAAAATTGTAATCAAATAATTAATTTGCAAGAATAGTAATAAAAACAAGGGTTATATAGTTGAAAACTCACTAAAATAGCACAAAATATAACAAGAATAGTTGAAGTTAGTAATGTGACTTGGATACAATACACAAATAAGATTTGCAGTACAAATTGTTGTGTATTATTAATAAAAACCAAATATAAAAAAAATTAAATTATGTTGAATGAATTTCTATTTATAGATAGGTTACAGAAATTTTTGTGTAAATTAATAAAGTATGGATTAAAAAATGATAATATGATTACATGAAAAACATGTAAGGAAAAAAGAGAATAGGTAGAAACAAAAATAAAAGAAAAAAACATTTTACAAGAGAGTAAAAGAGAAATTAGTTGTAATTCAGCCATATTAGGTCAAAACTTTTAATTTAGAGCTTGTTTTGATCAGACAAATGTGTATTACAGCTTTAATTAAGAGTATAAGATATATTATTATAGTAAAAACTGCAAAAAAAAATCAATTGTTAAAACTAGGTCTAAAAGCCATCAGTACAGTTTTCTCAATAAGATTAAAAGCAAAAGTATGATATTTGCAGAATATATATAAAATTCTGAACTAAACAAGTTTACTTAAGACACTAGAATAGATTATCTTAGTAAAATAAATAGTTATGACATTTTTGTATGAATGATTTTTTAGTTACTTTTTTGTACAATGGATTTGTAGAAAAAGTTTTTCTTTTTGAATATATTGTCTTTATGAGATAGTATTTTGTAAAGTGTAATATTATATTTATATAATTTAATTAAATTAATAATTGTGTACCATATTGGTTAATAATTATAAAAGTATTATTTATATTATAATATTATATTATTAATAATTTTATTAAATTTAAAAATTACAAATTGTAAGTTAGTATAGATTTAAATATTGCTATTTCAAGAGCATGTATATATGGCAGATAAGATAGCTATAAGCTTAGCTTTGTATGTAATAACCAAACTTTAATTTGAGAAGTGTAGATTTTAATAATAGTATTATTATATTTGTATTTATCCAATATTTATTAAACATTTATCAGTAGTAAAATTTGTAACAAATCTATTAATGTAAAAAGTAAAATTAGTATGTTAAATGTTTTTGTTTGCAATTTGTTATAAATTAATAAAAAATAAATTGGTATAGAATATAAAGAGATTAGATTTTGTAATAAGATAATGAAAGAAAGTATTAAAATTTTAGTAAGGTTATATAATATAATTAAATATATAAGATCTGTATAATTTGTATTAAGCTTAAGTTATTTTGTAGGATTTTGTTATTTTTTTTCTAAAAATTTGTAGATAGCATGTTAGAGATATCAAAAGTATAGTGGTTTTGTATTTTGTTAGAGTTATATAAGCATTCTGTACATAGTAAATAATTAATTAATAAAAATAAATAAAGATTTGTATTAGATACATTTGCTTCAATTGTTTAGTATATAATGAATATAGTGTAAATTTAAACTTTTTATTTATATTTATATATATATAATAAACTTTTTAATATATATTTTATTTTTAATAATATTTAAAATATATTAATTATTAATTTTATTTTGTTTTATTTTTTTTTAATATTAATAATAAGGCTGTATTTTTATCTTTATTAAATATTTAATTTTAATCATTATATAAAGAATAAATTTACTTTAAAAATATTATAAAAAGAGTAGAAGCTCAAACTAATTTATAAGCAAACTTAACTAACAGAAATGGCCAATACTCATCTAGATTTAAATATTAGTAATTATATATAAAAGATTAATTTGATATTTGATTTATTATATATATTAGAAATTAATTTTAGAGCTAATAAGAATTTAAAAAGAAAGATTAAAATAAATATAAAGTAAAAGTAAAAAGTAAATTAAAAGTTAAAAGCTAAATTGTCAATCTTGAAATACAATAAAAGATTCAAATTTTATAATATATTTGCTAATTAAGATAAAGTAAAAATTTAATAATAAGTATTATAGCTAATTTTTTAATAATAGGTCTGAGACAATAAAACTAATTTTAATTTAATACTAAGACAATAATGTTAAAAAAACTAAAGGTAAAACTACTGTATTGTATATATTTATACAATACAATTGTTTAATTTAATAATATAGTTTGGTTATAGTTTTAAAAATAATATTAAGTATATTTGTATTTTTTTAAAATTTTTTTTAATTATTAAGATAAGGTTTTACTTATATCTTTATTAAGTAATTAATAAAATAGTAACATATGAGCAGTATATACATTTCTACTATTTGTACTAGTACAAATAAAAAGAAAAATTACATGCAAAAATAAAAGCTTAGACAATTAAATAAATCTAATTTATTTGCAATCTAAACCTACTAGAGTAGTCAAAAACTCTTCAAATAAATATATTTTTATTTAGAATATGTTGTAATAAATTATCTATAAGATTGTATAGCAGCTAGTCAGATAGACAAATTATCTAATAAAGGTAAAAAAACTAGTTTGATAGCATTAATAACAAGTTGGTAGGTATAAATAATAATGCTTATATAGAATATATAAAGTAGAAAGATCATTTAGCAAATTTTATTTCTAAAAGACTTAAGAGCTAAAGATTAAAAACTAAATAAAAAGTTTATATTTTTTTGGTTTTTGTTAAAACATAGTTGAATGGCTTGCCAATTAATTTAATTAAGAATTTGTTATATTTTTAAAATTAATTTTATATAATACATAGAATATAAATATATATATGACAAATTGTATGAATACTATAATAAATAGATAATTCTAAAGAAAGTTTTTGGAATTTTTTTTTTAAATATTAAGGTAAGTACTTGCGGCCCAGAATTTTATTGATAGTATATTTGGCTAATAGTTGCATTACAACTACAGAGAGCAACTATAAAAAGAGTATACAACTAGCTACTAATACAACTTTAGTTATTGTCTAATTTAAGTAGTCCGCCTGAAGGTTCTACACTAGCTGCCATATCTGGAACCCACTTGTAAGTTCTTTATTTAACCACTTTGTTTTCATATCTACCTATCTACCTCTGCCTACCAATGATCCTGGCTAATACTAGTAAAAATATGTCATAGCTGCTAAGTTTTTAAAGCAGTTTACTCACATGAAGAACCTTTGACCTTGTACTAAACCTTTCAGAATCTTCTATATCCTATTCTTATAGTTGAACTGGTTTTGCTATAGCCAAGACCAATACTGGCAGTTAGAGCATACTGTTAAACTGCTATGCCCTTGTAGAGTTCACTTCAACTCTGGTACTGACTTTATAACATATCCTTACTACTTTGGTATTCAATTCAAGTTTTACCAAGCTGCCCTTTCAGATAGTCTGGAAAGATAGAATGAGACCATACCTCTGGTTTACATGTTTGCTAGCATGTACTCTTTTTCTCTAAAACCCAGAATTTTTAGTAGCCTGGTTGGTTCATCCAGTCCTTCTCAAAGACCAACATATTTGCTTAGTTTTACAAGTTCTAGCTCTATTTCATAAGTCTAGTCTTTACAGTAGCATCATCAAAGGTTTAAATTATCTTTCTACTTGAGTCTTTCAAGTAGGATTCTGTCTTCCTATCTGGTTCCTGTAATTTACATGATCTAAGAACTTATCTTGGGTTCATACTGCCTGGTACTGGTTTGTGTTTTCTCTTACAATGTTGTATGAGTGCCTAGACCTTTCAGTTATACTAGTATAACATGGGTTATAGGTATTTTATTTCAACTAATTACAGAAGACAGTTAGCTATAACACAAAAAGAATTGTAAATTTTCATTGTCACTGGGATTTGAGCTCTAGACCTGCCACTTGGAGGTTGACAACCTATTCACTTTACTAGGTTACTACATTTCCAAGTTTTTAAGAATTAAAGTTTATAATGAGTTGTAAATATTATAAAACATTTTTATATTAGAAAACACTAAAAGTCTTATCTTACAATATACTATCTCTTTATCTATAAGCTTTTTCAAACAAATTTATCTAAAAAACTGTTTAAAATATATTTATAATCTACTTTTTTTAAATTTTAAAATATTTAAATAAAATTTTATTTGATAATATTTGAAAATAAGAATTATATTATAGTAATATTTAATTTTATATTATAAGAAAAAAAAATATATGTTGCTTGTAAGCTAAAAATAAACAAATTTGAAAAAAAATCAAAAAATTTTTACAATTTTTTGATAAATTATTTAAATATTAATTTTAAGTCTATAGTTCTTAATACAATATTTTAATTTATATAAAGGATATCAATTTTTTTTATTAAAGTAACCTCTTTGGTCTTTTGACTTTTATTAATCATTTATTGATATTGTAGTTTAATGAACTACTACAGAAGAGCGTACAATTGGCTACATATATAACTTTTTTATATTACCTATTTAAGAAGTCCACCTGAAGGTTTTTTACCAATTGTTGTATCTAATACCTTTGTTTGTATGTTCCACTTTAAATCCTCTGAACCTGTAATCTGTGTTAACATTACTGATCATCTCAGATGCCCAGATCATTATCCTCAACCTTATGACTAATTTATCCTTAAGGTAAACACCCTCCAAAGCCTTTTGTACCCATTTTTATAGCTGATCTAGGTATTGCTATGGCAGAACCAACACTTGTAATCAGGGCTAATCATTAAACTGCTATGCTCTTGTAGAGTTTACTTAGATCTCAGCATCTACTTCACAGCATAACCCCAGTACTTTAGTATACCCCTGCCTTTTGTCTAGCCTATTTACCAAACTCCCAATCCAGATAGCTTGTGTAAAACTACAACTAGTCCATCAATAAATTAGGTTAGCCTAATATTCTTTTTCTCTAATTCATTCTGGTGGCCTAGTTTTTGGTACCTCTGAGATTCCCAACCCAGAGGTTCTTGTCTGTCTGGCTACTATAACCAGGTACTATGACCATGGTATCTATTTCTCTGAGCTAGCCTTTACAGTAGGGCCATCGAAGATCCAGCTACCTTTCTACTTGAGTCTTTTCAAATAAACTTCCTGTTACTTAATTTCAATGAATTTACATAGCCACAAGGACTTATCTAGTGTTTGCACTACCTGATTTGTCTGTTTGCATTCCTCTGTGTAATGCTATACTTACACAGATGCCCTATGACCTGCCAGTTATGCTGGTGTGACTACTATTACAGGTATCCTAATCTAATTATTAGTAATAGTTGCTATAATACAAATATTACATAAGTAATTATCCAAATTTTTACTGTCGATAGGATTTGAACACCTAACCTACCACTTGGGGGGTTGACAATCTGACCACTTCACTAGGTCACCACACCCCTAGGATATTAATTTTTATTAGTAACACTTTTGCAATTTATTTAAAAAATTTAGACTTGTACAAAGTATAAAATTTTTTTTAGCTTCAGAAAAATATTGTTACAAAGTTGTAGCCTTCTTGGTATAATATAACTAAGTAACAAGGTTACCTGATACAGTAATTAATTATTGCAAATATATATGGAGTAGAGATGTAGTAGTTTACTTTACTATATAGCAGCAGTCAAATAGTTTGAGATAGTAATAGTATATAGATTCACTTTATTAAATAAATACACAGTGCCAACCTTGTCTGTAGAAATTACTTTAGAGGAAAAATATCACTTTTACAAGTTAGAGATAAAGATAGAAAGATTTAGATCAAAGCATAGAAATTAGAATTGCAGGGAAGGAAGAAAGGTACCCTTTATATATCTTTTTACTTAGTAGAAATAGTGGAAATTTGAGCAACATTACTTAATATTATATTTAGAATAATAGAAATTTGAACAACATTAGATATCATTGTACTAAGATAGTAGAGGTTAGAACAACATTAAATAATATTGTACTTGGAGTAGTAAGAACTGTGCAAAGGCAACTGAAGATATTGTTTATATCATTTGTTATTCATGCTTAAAACACTTGAGACTTGTGTTTAGGCACTTGAATCTGTGCAAAGGTACTTGGAATTTGTGCAAAAATACTTGAAGTTCATATGAAAACACTTGAAGTTTGTATTAGAAATACTTGGGATTCTTATGCTATGATACTTGGCATAGTAATTTGGTGCTAGAATATCTAAAACTTGTACAAAAGTATTTGGAATTTGTAAGATAATAGTAATATCATAGATGTTACTTAGTGTTATATGGCTTATCATATTTCTAATAGCCAATTAAGATCCTTTTATCTATTTACTATATAATATAACTACTGACTAACTAATAACTAATAACTAATAACTAATAATAAATATAATATATAAAATACAATAATGAATATATATATAACTACTAATACTACTATATAATATACTATGCTAAAATATACTTTTTAACAATATAAAATTTTAAAAAATCTTGAAAAATTTTAATATTAAAAATTTTTAAATTTAATTTTTAAAATTTTAATACATAAAAGTTTATTAATATTTTGAAAAAATTTTTATAATAAAGTTTATAAAATATATTTTTAAAAATATATTTATAAGCAAAATATATTTTATTATGAACAAATTATTATTTTATTAAAAAAATACTAAATACAATTTAATTTTTGAGACAAATTTGTTTGAAATATAAATTAAGAGATATAATTCAGATTTATACTATAACCAATAGCTAACATGTTTAAACTTATCTCTACTTTTATATTTACAAATACTTTACTTCTTTCTAAAATACATTTAATATTATAACTTTTTATGACTTAACAATTTCAGAGTGTAGTGATCTAGTAAAGTGGATAGGTTGTTAACCCTTAAGTGGCAGGTCTAAGGTTCAATTTTTATAGACGACAAATTTTAGAAATTATACCTGTGTTATAGTAACTGTCTCTTGCTGATCAGTTGGGTTTTGGGCATCTGTAATCTTAGATACACCAAGTCGGGTCTCACCTGACATTGGGAGCTCAGGGCATCTATGTGAACTGTAACATTACATAGTACATATATATAGAGAAATGTAAAACTAGTGTTATATAAGGCTTTAGGCAAATCTACAATAAGACCACCGAGCATAGAAGGCTAAGAAAATGAAGAGACAGAAACTCATTTGAAAATCCTGAGTAAAGAGGTAGCACAAACTTTTGATGGTGCCATTGGACTGATGGAAGCCCATAAAACACCTTCATAGGAACTGTCAGATAAACCAAATGACAAAGATGTGTAGAGGAGCATATAACCAACCAGGCTGCCAGAATTGCCAGAGAAAAAGGATATATAAGTATACCATACTGAGCCATCTAGATTGGGAGTCTGGGAAGTCAGTTAGTTCTGAGTTGCAGCTAGTAAGGGATGATGAAGAAGAAGTTAGAAAGATGGGTACTAGGATTTGGATGAACTTTACAAGGATAATAGTGGTTTAAGGCATAACCCTAACTGCAAGTGTTGGTCTTGGCCATAGCATCAAACCAGGTTAGCAGTAAAAGGGAATATGGCTCACTCTGGTAGGTTTGCCTCGAGGATAAAAATAGTCTAAAGATTATAGTTCTATAGTTAATAGTGAATAAATCTGGGTCTGTGACCTGGTGAAATTAATACTAGGGTTAGATTAGAGGGTTTAAATAGAACATCTAAGCAGAGGTGTTAGGTACGGCAACTGGTGAAGAACCCTCAGCCAGACTCCTTAAATAGGTAATATAGAAAAGTTACACATGTAGCTAACTTTACACTCATCTAATAGTTTATTATAGATACATCTATATAAACATGTACTTGCTATAAGTATTAATAAAAAGCTCGGACCAAAGAGGTCACTTTAATACTGAAAAAAAAAATAACTTAACAATTTCAATTATATACTTACAATATCAATCAAACTTAACAATAGTAAATATTATATGCATCTATTACACAAGTCTTAACCTTTATCTAAATACTTTTTTCTACAACTATTAGACTATAATTACTATCTATCTATATCTATTCCTTCTAAATTTTTCTCAACAAATAATAATATACTAAATACCAACTCTATTATTAAGAATAATAAACTTGATGATTCCTATTAACAATTAATAGAAACTGTTTTAGAAGGCCATAATAATACTGTTATAACTAAACAATATTTTAACTATATTTAACTCAATACTTATTATAATAAATTTTTATTATATACATAGAGGAATGTATAACTAGTATTGTATAAAACTTCAGTGCAAACCTGCAATATGACCACTAGGCATAAAAGACTAAGAAACCAAGATGATGAAAACCCATCTAAAAATTCACAAGTAAAAAGATAACATAAACTTTTGACAATACCATTGGAATGGTTGAAGCTTATGAAACACCTTTATAGAAACTAAAGATTAAACTGGATATTAAATATGTATAGAGAAGCATATAACCAACTAGGCTGCTAAACTCACCAGAAGAAAAAAATACAGAAGTATACCATACCAGGCCATCTGAATTAGTAATTTGGAAGAAACTGCCAGTTCTGAGTTGTGGCCAGTAGAAGATAATGAAAAAGATTCTGAAAAGATAGGTACTAAGGTTCTAGTGAACTTTACAAGAGTAGAAATAGTATAACATGCAGTTAAAAAGATAACCTCTGTAACTGTAAGTGTTAGATAACTATAGCATATTGTATAAAACTAGGTCTGTATATATAAGACATAAAGGCTTTAATAAGTTTCCTGTTGAAAATAAAGTAGTTCTAAAAATATTAACTAGCATCAAAAACTTGAATGAGTGTAGCCTTAATGATGTTTCCATAATACAAAAAGGATTGATATGCAAAAAGTTTAAATAAACAAGACCTCTAGTTGGTTTGCAGGTATGGCAACTAGTGTAAAAATTATATAGCAATATGTAAGTAGATTACTTAAATTAGACATCAAAAGTGCATATATGGCTAGTTATAACCTCCAATATAAGGTAGCCTCTGGTGGCATGAAATGTCCTATATACTTGAATAAAAATGTTGTATCTTAAAAATAGGAACTTTAACTTTTAAAAAAAAAATAATAATTTTTATTATACATTCATCTTCTATTACTATATTTTTCTATAAATAAGCACTTATTATAAATAAGCACCTTCTATAAATAAAATTGTTAATCATAAATAAGCATCTTCATAACTTGAAATTTAAAATGTAAGTTAAACTTATAATGGGACAATTTATATTAATTATATAATTAATTGTTATTTTATTCTTTTACTAATATTATAAGCAAATTACTAAAAATAACAGAAATTAAATACATATTGCACTCTCCCTAATGATTACTTGTACTGAATTTTATACTAACAAAAACAGAAAACTTATTAGAGAAAGTAGAAGAGGCTACTATATAAATAATGGTTTTTATAAAGATCAAAGTGGTTCTACTACACTAAACTCCTTTATATATTTAGTAAGAAAACTAAAGCATGTATATATAAGATAACTGATAGAAGGTGCCCTTGTATAAAAACTTTTAGTAAAAGTCTTAGTTTTTGTTAATAAGTTAAAATAGTAGGCCTTATAGAAAAACAATAAGCAAGTTTTCAACACATTTATTAGAAATTCAAGAATACCTGCTAACTGAACACCACTACTATATTCCTTGCTTGGTTTTTAACAGAAGTTTTTACAAGAAGTAGAAATTTAGCATATTTTATTATAAAAGATCTACAGAAATCGACTATTTTGAGAATAAGAGAATTATTCCTTTTCTGGAATTAGGAGTAACTCTGATTGGAGTGAAAGGGTTGGCTATAGAACTGGTAGGAAAGAAATTAAATATTGATATCTTTATCATTGAACAATATTTACATATAGTATAGACCTATTTCTAGAATAGAGACTAGAAGTAGCAGTACTATATAATTTTTACAATTTGCTCTGGCTAGGGTTTCAGCCTTCTTTTTGTTTTTTCTTTTTCTTCTATTACATGTTTGTTTTGCTGTTTTGATTTGATTTGTTTTTGTTTGTTTACTTTTGGTTTTTTTAGTCATTTTCTTATTTGTATTTAATTTTATAATACCTCTCTTTTTCAGCTCTTTGAGAAGAAGGAAGAATTTAAAGAAAAGATTGAAGACAGTTAATGCTTGTTCCAGAAGAGAGAAATCCTTTCTGGTATGGCTTTAAGTAGTCAGATAAGCAGTCTACCTCTAATTGGAGTAGTGTAGTAGGTCACACTTAGGTACCAATAGGGTGGCTGGGTAATGCTAGACTTAGTTATTAGGAAAATTCTATATAATTATTGTGTATAGTTTCAAGAATCTTAATAAAGTACTAGCATAGTTGCTTAAGAGCAAAAAAAATAATAATAATAATAAAATACATATTGCTACTTATAACAAACAATAATAGCAAATTTAAATGATAGCAAATTTGCAAATATTTTAAATTAAAGATACTGTTTTAATACTTTTATTATTCTCATTTTTATTATTAAGTACAATAAAATATTCATTATTATTTTCTTTATTTATACTAATTAATCTATTTTTTGAATTATTCAAAGCATTAAATATTACATATTTCTTGAAAACTTAGATATAATTTCTGATGAAAATTATTTTATGCTTCTATAATCCAATAACATATTAAATCAGGTTCTGGTTTTTTCATATTTTTTTTTTTAATAAATTTATATTTTTCTGTGGCTATCCAAAATTTCTATTGCTCACAAAGTCTATCTTTAAATAGTCTATTAATGCTTATGTCTAAAGGTTATACAACAAATATAAGTTCTCCAAGAATAATACTTAAAACTGTATTAGATTTTAAAGTTTATCTTTTATAAGATCAGTTGTATGTTTTTTAAGTGTATCCAATACTAACAAAGATCTTTTTTGACTTTTACTTTTTCATAACCAAACAGATTCTATTTAGTCTTTTATTAATTCTTCATCTGTTCATCCTTTCTTTGCATTCTAATAATTAATTCAGGTGGATACTGACCTTTGGACTTTTATTTTTCTTTGAATATAATCATAGCTAGAAGCTTGCTTCTATTTGCTAAAACTTCTAAAACACAAGTAAATCAATTTTTATTATTTTTTGTAATATGTAAATATACTAAATGAGTATTATGATAATCAAGTGTAAGAGCACTTACTATATCAAAAAAATAGGTGTTTTATCTACATTAATTATGCACTTTAAATTAAAATTATTGTTTCTTTGCAATTTATAAATGTCTTCATAAAACATTAAAAGTTTTTCTTGCAGATCTTTAGAAAACTTTTAAGAAGCTTTTGTATATCTATAAAGAGAAAAGTTTGAATGACTTATAAAATAATAGAACTATATAACTGTAGCTTGAAATTTGTAAATAGCATCAGAATATATTTTTCTAAACTTTGTATCAAGTAGACATTTCATATTACTCTTAACATCAGAAGGTGTAACACCTATTTCTCTTTAATGCAAACCTATTATTCACTTTTTTAATGATTTTTTAGCAAGTGAATACAATGATAAGACACCTAATTCTATTTTATAATTTGTTTGTTTTGCTTTTTTTAATTTCTTTTTTTTTTCACTATCTACTAATTTGTATATGATTAATACTGAACATTCATACTGCAGCATGATTACTTATTTGTTTTGTATAATTAATAACATCAAGTTTTATAAAAGCAAAATAATTTTTATATTTTTCTTTTAGCATTTTATTAGATATATACATATATGTTTTTTTGTAAAAATTAATAAGTATCATCCAATGCTTATTAAAAATATATTAAAAAAAAGCTTAGATATTTGGTTTTTATTGCTATCATAATTACAAAACAAATGTTAATTAAAATTAATTTATTTAACTTTGAGTTTATTTGTATATACACTATTATTATTACAATTATATTAATAATTAAATTAATTTATTTAACTCAAATGCATATCAGTATTATTAGGTTTTGGTGCAGAATGATTACTGTAATTTGATTGTAAATCACTATGTGAAATGAAAATTTTAGATAGCAGTGATTCTACTATAAATAAGCATCTGCAACTATAATCAATATAGATGCTTATTTTTGATAGAATATGATACTTATTTATTTACAAACTATCATTTCTTTTCTATGATATATCAATAGTTTTGATTATTTATCTAATAACTTTTATAATTATACATTACCTATTTTTATCAAAGATAATTATATTATAGGCCATGTTTATTTTCTATCTGAGTTAAAATCTTTAGTTAATTACTTTATTTTACTAGTTCAAGGAGTATAATGACTTAGTAAAATGAATAAGTTGTCAACTTTTCAAGTAGTAGATTGTGAGTTCAAAACTTATTAATAACAAAAATTTAAATAATTATCTATATAATATATAGACGTATTATAATAATAGCATTCTGTTGATTAGTTAAGATAAAATATCTGCAACTTAGTCACACTAACATGACTAGAACATTTGTATAACTAGTTATACAGAGAAATACAAACTAGTAATAGGCAGTGCAAACCTAAGATAAGTCCTAATATGCATATAAATTTGTAAAACTGGAAAGCTAAAGCCTACTTGTAAAGATCTAAATAGAGAGATATTACAGATTTTTGTCAATACTATTATAAAGACTAGGCCTAAAAACAAATATCAATGTAAAAAAATTAAATAAGCAAAAATCTTAAATAAAAGATACTACAAACTAGGCTACCAAAAGTTTTAAACTAAAAGAAAAAGATATCAGATGCAATAACTTTGGTATATCAGAAACAGGTTATAATTCTTCTTGACTATATGAATTAGAAGTCTTATAGCAAAAATAAGGTTATACTATAAGTACTAAAAATATACTATAAAGTAGGTATTAGGGTCTAAATGAACTTTGCAAAAAAAAAACACTGTTAATAAGAACTAAATATAAGTAGTTAGTTAGTAAAAGAGCCTTCTATAGCCTTATAGTTAAATGACATACTTTGAAATATATAACAGCTTGACAGTTGTACGGACAGGAAGGTCAGAATTAGATTAAATAGTATTTAAATATATGAAAACTTGTATGCTATTTGTTAAATATAGTATAAAGATCAAAATATTTAATTAAATAATCTTCTAGCAGATTACAAATATGGCAGCTAGTGTAAAACCTGCAGGCAAACTACTTAAATAAATAGACAAAGGATGTATACTGTATATAACTAGTTGCATACTCATCTTGTACAAATTATATAACTATAATTAAATTATAATAAAGATAGTAGCTACTAATATCTAACAGCCTTAATAAAAGCAAAAAAATCTTAACAATTCAAGCTATTTGGCATCTAATTAAAATTAAATACATAAACAGATATTTTATTTTTTAATAATAAATTTAACAATATTTCATTTTTTTATAATATTTTTTATATTTTAATTTTATTAATTACATTTTACTATTTACTACTCTTATTAATATACATATATAATATATAAGGATATAATGAAAACTTTAAGCAATAAGTTTGTGAAAAATATTCTTATCTAACAATCTAAACATTATTAATATTACTAAAACTAAGATATTACAAGATAATGCAACTATTAAATTGCAAAAATCTTAATACTATTTCTATTATTAGTTATGTTCTAACAGTTTAAAAACTAAAACTACAACATAATACAAAATTATCTTAAAATATATATATATAATATTCTTTAATTTTTGAATATGCTATTGCAATTAATCTATTCTTTAAACATAACTTTAAATTCTGTATTATATTTATTTATTTACTATCTGATAACTTACAACTTAAACTTTTTGCTCAAAATTCTATTATATAATAAATACAAGAATCAGAATATAAAAACATATTGCTTATTGTTATAGAAGACTTTAATGCAACTAATAATTTCTAATTTTCTTTTATTAAATTCAAAACTTTTTTTATTTTATAGCACAATAATATATATAATTAGCTACTTATACAAATATATTAGTATTTACTTAACATAGTAATCAATATAATAGCTATATTAATTACATCTGAACTAACATGTTATTACTATGCTACCTTATATAATATACTAATAATGATTCAAATACTAACATCTATAGTGACTATAAGATTCTTATTTCTATATAAAAATTCTTATATGCTTTTATATACAAATGAAGAGTTATTACTAAAACTAAAAAAAAAATATTTTAATACAAAAACATGAACAATAAACTTAAATAAAATTTTATTGACCAAGCTTTATCAATTTCAAATAAACTTACATTTTTCTTTTAACCCAAACAACTAACTCTCTTGAGGCAACTTGGCATAAAATTAAACTAGTACTATTTTTGTCACATATGCTTATATTTCAAACAAAAAATTTACAAAATAATATCAAAAACTCTTTCTAACGATCATTCAAACCAAACTTTTCAAAAAGCCGAACTACAGAAAAACGATATAGTTAATATATTAAACTTTATAAAAACTTTTCCAGA
>CAJVQA010000881.1:0-29237 GCA_910591915.1 Cetraspora pellucida | reverse complement strand
CCAAATTTCGTCATAGGTGGGATTTGAACCTTAGACCTGCCACTTGGAGGATGACAATCCAACCACTACACTAGGATTGCCATCTTCATAAAGAGATTTAATATTTATTTAAGATGATTATAATTATTATTAAAGTCTTCTATTATAATTATATGCCAATTATAGCTTCTTGCTTGTGATAACTAATTGTTGACTATGTTTTGCATAGTTTTAAGTTGTTCTGAATGATTTGATGGAAGATATACAGAGATAAGATGAAGCTTATTGTTTGAAGGTAAATGAAAGTCAATGCTTATTGCTATGCCTGCTACTGTTTGTATATTAAATATGTAAGGTTGAAGTTTGTGATAAAGCATAATTGCAGTCCTCATACTAGCTTCACATTGAAAATTATTTTTTGGTTCGAAATTAGATATATAGATTTTGTAGAGTAGATTGGAAAGTGTTGAAACATTAGAATTTTTGAGTTTGGTTTCTGTGATTGAGATAATATAATAATTATTTTTGACACAATATTCTAACCAAATCTGTAGTTTTAGTAGCTTGTTAAGTTTCTGTACATTGTAAGTTACAATATTAAGATAGTTCTTAATATCTATAAAGCTTTCATTAGGAAGAGTTTGTAGTGTATTAATAGAGTTATCATTGTTTAATTTAAAAGATGATGTGTTTTGTTTTTGAGATATTAAGGTTGAGCTATTATTTTTTTTTATTGTTGTTATTTACTTTGCATATAGGTAAAATATTCACCAGTTAGGTTCTGAGAAAGGTAGAAGTGTGAGAAGAAATTCAAAAATTTTTTTTATAGTATAGTGTTCTCTTAAAGTTTTTAGTGTTTCAGTTGCTTTGTTTTGTTGGATAATAGGTAGGTCTATATTTGTCATTTCTATGTTTTTTATATTCATTTCTTCTTGTATTTTCTCGATTAAGTCTGGAATTTTAGGCTTTTGGTCTGGTAATATATCAGAACTGATGTCTCATAAGTGTGCACTATTGGTTATTTGGATTCAGCTGTCTGGAATTTTTTGAAATTAGTATGTTTGTCTTAGCATTCATGCTATTTCTGTAAGTCTTTTAGATATATCAATTGGTAGGATTAGGTTGTAGTCTGTAATTTCAGAGAAGTTTATAGGTAGTCTGAGTTTGTTAGTTAGGTTTGCTATTATAATTGTTTTTGAAAAAAGTATAGTAAGCTTATAAGTGTTTTTAATTTCATTTATAAAGTTTTTTGCTATTGTGTCAACAGTAATCAGAAAGGAGTAAGTATTTGTAGTTTTGATTTTAAAAGGATTTTTTGAAAAATTTGGTTTTGCTTTAAAGTAATCATTTGGTATAACTTAAAAGGTGTAATGCTTTCTTAACCATGCTGTTATATCTTCTATGTCTACTAGAAGGTCTGCTCTATTGATTAGAAAGTATTGTCTAAGTTGTAGGTCTTCTATATCTTGATATGCTTATGGTAAAAAGAGTTTCATAAGAATAAATGATGGTAATTTAAAGTAATAACTAGGTATTTCTTTACAATCATAATAGTCTTAAAGTTGTTTTTTATAGTAGACTAGTCTTGTAAGTTCTTTTTTTTTGTGTAATTGGAAATAGGTTTTTTATTGCTTCATCTAAGTCTTCTAGGTTTGCTGGTAAGGGTAAAAGTTTGGTAAAATAGATTTCTGGAAGTTGTTCAAAAGAGTAAATTTTGTATAAAGCTGTAACAATTGTTCTTGTTTGTGATCTATGTTTAATTGGTAAAATAAAAAGAAGAATATTTCGTATTTCTTCTAAAATAAATTCTGATGATTCAGGTAATTTTGCTAAATATGATGTTAGAGCATTATTTAACACTTCTTGAATTGCTTCTGTATCTATTGCAGCTTTGTCTTTTGTAAAACTTTTATAGTATTTTAAAGCTTTGGCTATGTGTTTGGAAGATTGAGTTTTGAAGTTCAAGTTTGTTGTATAATCTATAATTAATTTCTGTCTTAGTTTCATGTGAATTAGATTTTAGGTGTCTCTGTTGGTAATGGTAATTGCATTTGTAGTTTTGTAATTTTTTAGTACTTTTGTAAACATTTGGTTGTATTCAGATTGGTGTGATAGACTGAATTTTTTGACATATATAAAGGTTGTAAAGAATGTTGGATTAGTATGTCTAAATTTTGCTTCAAATGCAGAAATGATTGGTCTTTTAGTTGGCTTTAATTATAGTTTATATATGATAAATATTTGCATCTTTTTTTTGGATCTGTATGCTTCAATTATGCTATCATATGACTATTTTTTATTGTTAAATGGCATAATAACTTTGGCCTCCAGGTTATCGTTTATTTGTTGAGTTTATGTTTCTGTATAGTCAGTTTTCATTTCTGTCATATCACTTACACTTGTATCTTTTTGAACCATTTGACTATATGTAGTTTTGTTGTTCATGTTTAATATTATGAAGTTGTTTGTTTGTTCTATTTCTGTGTCTATTTGGTTGCTTTGTTTTAGTTCTGTGGCTTGGTTGCTATTTGCTATTGCTTCATAGAGGTTTTGCAATTCAATTGGCATAGGTTCTATGTTGTGTTGATCAACTTTTTCTATATCTGATGTTTGATTCTGCAATATAGTTGTTTGATTTCTTTTTATAGCTATATGAGCTTATGTATTGTGCATAATGATTACTATGTTATTTTTTTTCCCATAATATTTGTTGTATTATTGTTGTTGTCAGTTTGTGTTGTGTTGTTATGCTAGTTTGCTTGAGATAATGTCATCACTTGTTTTATAAGAGATATACTATATCACTCACTTTTGTTGCTAACTAGAATTTGAGAAAGAACAGTACATCATTTTTTATTATATACATCTTTGTAAGTAGTATCTAGATTGATACAATGTTGTTGCTGTCTAATAGAGTATTTGTGATTGCTATTTATTATATCTGGCATTTTTGTTTTGAAACTTTGCAATACTACTGGCCTTGATAGTCTTAGTTTGCTTTTCTGGTTAAAAGTATTAAATTTTCTCTTTTTACTTTTGTCTTGTATAGTTAAAGTAATTGTATCTTTGCTTTATATCTTGTATAAGTAATTTTTTTACCCAGAGTAAGCTTTTTATTTAGATCTTCTTCTATTATATCTACTATTTTTCTATTTTTTTATTTTTTGTCTCTGCTGATTTTTATGTTTTGAGATCTGCAAGAGAGAGTTCTTTTGTTTATATTTGTACATAATTGTTTATTTGTTTTTTTATATGCTTATATGTTTTAAACCAATTTGCAATTTCAAGTTTATACTATTTTTTAAAAATTTATTTTTCAATCAAGTTTGTTATTTTTTTGCTTACTGTTTGGTTTTTTTTCTTTTACTAATACATCTGTTAAATCTATTTCAAAAACTTCTTCTGTTTTGCTAAGCTTTTGAATATTATTTTAATACTAATTTTTTTGTAAACTTTGATTTTGTTTCTGCTAATTTTTGTTTTTTGGTAATTAGCAGAAAGAGTTATTCATCTGTTCAATTTAATATAGAAAATTTATAAAATTTATATTAATAATAATATCTGAATCTTATAAGCACAATCAATAACAGAAAAAATTTATATATTTTGTACAATTATGCTTTTAGAATTCTACTAAAAAGTGTTAAAATAAAATTACTTGCTCAAATTTTTTTAACCAAACTTGGTTTAATAGTTTATATTTTCTTACTTATTTGATTCCATATTATCAAAAATAATATAACAAGTATTTAAATAATCATATAAGGTCCTCATAAAAAAGAACTTTAAAAAGAAATAAAATAGTTTATGAAAAAAGAATATTAACAATAAATATTTTACTAATAATGAAAACCGAATATGTTCTTGTTTGGGTTTTTTAAACAACTAATTTTTTCTTTGCAAACAATTAATTATTTACAATTTATTAATATTCAAAATACTTAGAAAAATCATAATAAATATGATGTTCATTGAATTATTCGAAATAAATAAAATTATTAAGTCTAAATTTTGATTGTATTTTTTTTAAGTTACATGAATTTTTAGTACTCGATATATTTGTCACGTGATGTTAGAAGGGAACGTGAAACACAAAAATTTTTTTACAATATTTGATCAGTCAAGTATTGTAAATCATGTAACATCAACGTTCCCTCTCATACTGCAAAAAGAATAGATTTTGTGTAATAATCATTATTATTATTTTAACCAATCAGATGAATGTCTTCCTAATCATTCTACGCAGCGCTAGGTGATGTACACCGAGAAAGATATAATTTTTCACGCCTTTACGTTCTTATACATTATAAAGCAATAGGAATGTTTGATTCAGAAGACGATTGTCAGATACAACAAGAAAATGAGATAATGGCCATCAAGGTAAATAATGCTCCTGCATTTATTTGTTTATAAAGTAATAGTAATGATCATACGTAGTTCAAGCTCATTGGGTGTGCTGTCCAACTTGGAACCTCACATTGCATAAGGCAATTTACGAACAAGATTTCACATATACAGAAAACACGAAACCTCCAAGATTTAGAGGTGCTCTTTCGATTAAAATCTCTCTTCCTCAAGAAAATTTGATATTTTTTACTGGAGGAAGAAATGGTGGCGGCGATCCTCCGCTTAAAGTTCGGTACCTCCCTCCAGTAAAAATCATATTTTCAATGCCAAGTGATTATCCAAGCCAAGAAGCGTTGGAATTCGACCTTGAATGTCTTTGGATGCGTTGGGATTGGTTGAGAAAATTAGAAAGAAAATTGTTACAAATTTGGAAAGAAAAAAAGGATGTGGTATGTCTAATGATTTTTTTTTATTCCAATCATTTGACATTTAATTATATTATGATGTAGCTATTACTTTCTTGGTAGGTCTTAGATCATTTTGCAGAATTCATACAGCATGAAGCTTTAGACTACTTACAATTATCATTCCCTTTGAGGCTTAATGATGGTTCGCAACTTTTTTATTCTTTTCTTGTTTCGTTTATCCCTTGTCTGTGTGCGATGATTTTATAAAACCATCAATTCCATTAGATTATATCGGTGGATCCATGCTAAAAACAATTATACACACATATAATCAACAAGCCATGAACCTAGACTTTGTCAATGATCATTTTAATTGTGGCATTTGTCTTGAGGAGAAACGTGGTGAACGATGTTTTCAACTTCGTACATGCCAACATGTGTTTTGTCAGGAATGCCTTCGTGAATATTTTGTAATGCTCATTCGAGAAGGGTTCATTTTACAAATAAAATGTCCTGACCCTGGTTGTAAATCGCAACATAAATTGGCAGATGATGAAGTGACAGAAATAGTTGGGACTGAAATGGGGAAAAGATATTCAAATCTATTAGAAAAGCAGAAGTTAGAGACCGATCCTTTAGTGACCTTTTGCCCCCGTGTAATTTGTCAAGCACCCGTTAAAAAGGATTCCAATTTTGAAAAGCTTTGTATATGTACGAAATGTACGTTTGCTTTCTGTTGGATTTGTCAACGAACTTGGTGAGTGACTTAGATTATCAATTCATATCCTTACCATATACACATATTGAACGATACTGACACAAAATTATAATGAAAAAGGCATGGGGCTAGTACTCCTTGTCATATGGACAATATTAAAAAGATAGTCGAAGAATATATGAAAGCTGACGAGTCCACTAAAGCGATAATGGAGCTTCGTTATGGCAAAAAAAACTTAGAGAAGTTGGTTCGTGATGCTAATGCTGAACTAGAGACGAGCAAATGGGTGAAATCTAATACTCAACCATGCCCGCAATGTGAGACTCCCATTGAAAAGTCAATGGGGTGTAATCATATGCTATGCACACGTTGCGAAACGCATTTTTGTTACTTATGTGGAAATTGGATAGATCCTAAAGAACCTTATCAGCATTTCAATGATTCCAAATCTCCATGCAATCGACGATTGTTTGATGGAGTGAATGTGGACGATTTTGATATACCAGATGATTTTGTTATT
Source organism: Cetraspora pellucida (assembly GCA_910591915.1). Taxonomy (NCBI): domain Eukaryota; kingdom Fungi; phylum Glomeromycota; class Glomeromycetes; order Diversisporales; family Gigasporaceae; genus Cetraspora; species Cetraspora pellucida. The sequence continues at coordinate 23,266 of CAJVQA010000881.1, read as the reverse complement.
ATTTGATTTAATATCATTTAATGAGTATTTTTAACTGTAAAATAATTTATGAAGTTGTATCGGAAAGGTAAGTTTTTATGTGTTGTAATTATGTGCATTGCCGTCGGGTCCATCTATTTGTATTTTGCACTGTCTGAATCTCATTATTTTATATTATCAGATTTTCCTTCTATATAGAAAGAGATATAGTAATTCTTCAAGGAAAAAAAAAAAAAAAAAAAATCCCTTGCAAAACACTGAATCTCGTTAGAAAGATATAATTATTATCAGATGAAATTTATTTATTTTTTAGTATTATATTGTTCAATCAATAACTATTTCATCACCAACCCAAATAACGAACACTGAGGACCCGATAAAATACATGATAGCTGCAAACGTCCAAACAATGTTCCATTGGTTTCCCGAAATATCTAAAATCCATCCTGTCAATGCTACGCCAAATATAGCTGGAATAACGCCCAGTGTATTTCCTAACCCAAATATGATGCCCGCATAGCGAGGTGCAATATCCAACTAATTAACATTTTTAATTGTAAAAAGTTAATTAGAATAAAAAAACATCGAATTCGATAATGAAATGAATATGTGTTTACCTGAGAAACAGATACTCCAGCAATGGTGAAAGAATTTAATCCTAATCCAATTGTTATTAAGATAATTCCTTGCAATGGAGTGCTTGCTAAATATACCGCCTATTTGTCGGTATATTGTATTGTATAAATAAAAGCGAATAAGTAATAAATAATTTGAATTATAAATTTATTTAATGATGTAAATTTCGTTTTTACGTTACCAATAAAAGGAATATCGCCACACCAAAACTACCAATCAATTGAGCTGTCCTTCTTACATTTATCACACGAAATTTCATTTTGTATATCATGTAATCAGCCATTATACCAACGAATAATCCAGTTATCCCCTGCACTGCATAGGGTAGAACTAAATAATGAAGGCTGATGAATATACAATTCAACATGAAGATAGTATTAATCTTGTTTATTACCGAAGAAATATCCTAGTTTTTTTATGTCTACTTTATAATGTTCTAAATAATAAATCGGTAACCAGTTCATCATAATGAAATATCCCCAGGAGTTACAAAATTGAGAAATAAGAATAGCCCATACTTCTCGTTGAGAGAGAATTTGTCGCCATGGTATAGGCTTAGTCGATTTTAAATTTCTTTGAATAGGATATGTTGCGCAAGTTTCCCGTAAAAAAGAGGAGGATGCAGCACAGTCCTCCTCAATTAATCCGACATCATTTATATCATTTACTTCATTGTCGTCGTCTTCAGACTGTATCATATGATAATCAATATCAGCAAAGTCATATTTCATATTATCCTCTAAAATCCAATTAATTTCCTCTTCTTTTATCCCAGAATACTCTAATGGGTTGTTTCCACCAAAGATCTGCCACGTTAAAGACCAAATAATACCTGTTGCTCCAAACGCCCAAAAGATGCTTTCCCATCCACCAATAGATTCTATAAATGTAGATAAGGGCATAGCAAGTACAATTCCTATGGAACACGAAACCGTGACAACTGCAATTGCCTAGAAAACTAAAGAATTAAGTTGCCTTTTATAAAGTAGTCATGAGAAATTAACTTAAATCCTTACTGTTGAGCGTTCATCAACTCGGACCCATGATGCAATTAAGGAGTGGATACTTGGGAGGCATATTCCTTCACCGATACCAAGGCAAATTCGACACAATATGAGATAAATAAAGCCAGATTTTGCGGCAACCGGAGTTAAAAGAGTAAAAATTGTCCAACATGCAGCAGCTAAATGCCAACATAAAAAAAAAAATTGAGATGATTGCATTCGTGTATTTTGCAAAAATACGAACCCTAACTCTATCCTTCCTCTACATGAACATTCTCTTTTCACTCCTACACCATATTCAATTTAATATTGACAACAACACGCATTGTCTGAGCTAGGAAAATATCACTATCAAAATATTCTTGGCACAATTTAATTGAATCATTAATTTCTCTTATTAAACACCACGAATTTATAAATAAATAAATTTCTATCATTCTTCTCACCTCCGCCAAGTACTTGTTTGCTTCCAAATTTGTCAGCAAGTGTTCCTCCCAAAACTTGCGTCACTATGTAACCAACAAAAAATGAGGATAGTACTAGTCCTTGTTTAGCAAAAGGCCAACCAAATTCACGAGAAATAAAGACTATAGCAACAGCCATGTTTGAACGGTCTTGATATAGATGTTTATTTTGTTAAGCTTACAGAATAAAAACCGATGAAAGTGTCCCCTGTACGTTACCTGCATAACTAATGATAACACCAATAGAGCATAATCCTATTACTATAATTCGCTTTGGAATCTTTTGCCACCACATCGTATAATCCGCACTCTATTCGCGGCATCACGGGCAATATACTTCTATCACGTGTGCTGACGCGTAATCATCTATATTCTGTCGATGATAGTACTACCGTTGTACTACCCATATGATCACAATTCACTAGAAGTTGATTGAAGTTTTTAGTTTAAATCAAACAAAGGAGCAAACCGAGTATAAAACATATAAAAAGTATAGGTGGAGCTCCATACATAGCAAAAGTCAAAACAGCCAGCTGCTTAACAACACTATTTTGGCTGTCCTTATTGTAGAGTTTGCCGTTCTCTAAACTGTCCTTTTTTTTTCTTAGTAGTCTACAGATAATTCCATATTCTCAAGCCCGTCGCCTCATCTACCTGCTAAATACCAATCACCTTATTTGTTTTAATCTAACTAAAATGGAGGACAACGCTTCTAAGATTCCAGAGCTATGCGTCAATTTCGGTTGTAGGTTCTACGGGTAGGCTGTCTACGGAAATTAAATTATAAATTAAGACTCAGAGATGATTTTAGCGTTGCGTATACTGAGTTAGTGACTTCGCTTTTAAATTAACGTCCATACGTCTGTTACATATAATTCGTTTATCAAAAACTAGGCATCCGATCTACAACCACATGTGCTCTAAATGCTTCAAAGAATGCAATGCAAATGCAAAGAGCAGCCAAAGTGGTAAGTTATATTCCAGAAAGTTTTATTTTGTATTCAAATCTCTAGTTAATATGCACATTACAAAATTATTATTTCAAGTTGAAAAATCTATAGAACCTGCAATGCTTCCTGCAGCATCAACACATCAACTAACCTCAACCACAGCTACAAACGAACACCAAGGTTCTATTTCACAAAATTCCACTTCTGTGGAAATTCTTCAGACGAATTCCCTCGAAAGTGGTGCGAGTGCCCCTATTCCAGCTGCAACTCAAGAGAATATACAAGTGCGACCTGCCCAAACGAACCAATCGCGTTGTTTTAAATGTAGAGCTAAAATTCCTTTGGCTAAGCAAACCATCAATAAATGCCGTTGCGGTATGTATGCTGATAATATATATATTTATATTTTTTGGTTACATTCTAATTCATAATTTATGTTACTCTAGAATATGTTTACTGTGACAATCACAAAATTCCAGACAAGCATGATTGCGATTTCGATTTTGCAAAGATGGGTAAGGACATCTTGGCAAAAAATAATCCCAAATTGAATGAAGTGCATAAAGGAGGCCGTTCGTTTAACAGAATTGATTAAAGCAATAGTTATAGAATAATATATGGCGATCTTTTGAAAAAATGGGATTTATATACACTCTAGATAAATGGTGGATTGGTTATAGCATGATTTGCTTTACGTTCTTATCATTGCGAAGCAACCTTAATTTCGCCTACGGACATTGTTTTCTAGTTCTGAGCCAATTCAATATTGTTTTTTGATTATATTATTATCGTCTTTTTTTGGCATGTATTAATTGGAAATTTAGAACTGAAAATGTTTGCTTTATAATATATATTCGATAAATAACCTATAAAAATACATTCGTGAGTAAGAGTCATGTTTGTATTTAACTCTTTTACCTAATAATTTTGTAGTTTTGAAGGTTTAGTGATTCTAACCGGTTAACCAATAATGATGTATCGTTAGATTGGATATCAAGAACTATAAACATTCAGTCGGTTAGAATCATGATTTATAAGAATTGTGTACGATATCATAATTGGTTGGTCTGTTTCTGCTTATAAGCAGGTTGTATGTCTATAATGATAACTATCAATATTATAAGAGTAGGTAATAAAAAGGTTCATGTTTTAGAATTAATATTCTACATCCTTGTTAGTTCTTGAGATTATCCCACAATAATATTTCACAGGATCATGATTTCTTGTAGATTCAAATGATCCGAAAATTTATCAGTCAACAGGATCTCTATGATCCCACTTTAATAATCAATTGATTAATAATACATTTTATTAACTGCAAGTGATCCAAATCACGATAGGTAAAAATTTTTTTTAAAAAAAACTTAAAAAAATAACAATTAATATATAATTAATAAAAAAACAATTTTCTACATGTAATCGTAAAGATCTAACGTTGCTGTAGAAATATCATTTTTAACCTAGTTTATTTCATGTATATATAATGATATGATTAACATTAATTAGAAAATGCTATCATAATGCATGTATATCAAAACACGCGGACAAATAAATAAACAGTGAAAATGTTCCTTTAATATTTCGTGTAACATATTTCACTATAAGAATGATTTATTTTTTTATGACGAGATAAAGTTTTATATCTAAAAAAACTTGTCAACTTTAATGAGCTAAAAATCATTTATTTAAACCTGCTAAAATGTTTGTAATATTATTACAATAGTAAAAAACTAATCTGCTTTAATAATACTTCAGAGTAAAAACCTTTATACAATTACACAATTTGTGTAATACGGATTGCGTAATTATAGAGGAGAAAGATATTACTAATAAATTAGAAATAATATTAAAATTTAAGTATTGAATTATTTTATAAACAGTATATATATTTAGTTTCTTTTCTTTAAGTGGTCCTGTTTTTATTTATTATAATAAGTAAATATATTAAACAAAAGTAAGTAAAACTTCATTGTTCAAGTTAATAAAACATATCTAATTATAAATAGTTTAAATATAATTTGTTAAACTATTTATTTAAATTATTAAGTTTTTAAATTTACTAAAACTATTTTAATGCTTATAACAAGTGGTTATTGGTTTTGTTAAAACCTTTGCTCTACAATAGAGTATTATTAACTTAATAATATCTTTTTGTAAAAAAATAAAAATAAAAAAAAATAAAAATAATAATAAATTTTATAAAAAAAAAACAAAAAAAACAATTATTAATATATAAAAAAGTTTAAAAATTAAATTATAAATCTATAAATCTATAAAAAGTTATAAAAAAAAAATTAATTAATTTTTATAACTTAGATTAAAATTTAAAAGCTGTTAATTATTTTTTTTGTTGATTTTTTTTTATTAAAAATAGATAAAATAAAAAGTTAGATTAGTTAAAAATAAACAAAAAATTTGGTTTAATATTTTTTAAAAAAAAAATATTAAAAAAAACTTATAGTTTATTAAAAGTTTTTTATTTTTTAATATATAAAGTTTTAAAAAAATTTTTTGATTGTTTTTTTAAAAAGTTTAAAAAAATTTAAAAAATTACTTAAGTTTTTGTAAAGTTAATTAAATTTGATTATACAAAATTATATAAACAATAAAATAAACAAACATTAAGTTAACTATTTTGAACAATAAATAAATATATTTCTAATTAATCTTGTTAACAATTTTCTTATTTAATACTATTAAGATCTATGATTTATATATAATATATTTCATCATTAATAAGAACTTTCTCAAAATTTAATTGCTAAAACTAAATATACAAATATTCTCTTTTTTATAATATTTACTATTACTAACAATTTTTTTTTTTTTTTTTTAAGGATTGATGTTTTTATTCATATATTTAGACATGAGTGCTTTTAGGAACTCCTTACATTAAAGATTATAACTAGCTATATATGCACTTTTGATGCCTAATTTAAATAGTCTGTATATATATTACTATATAGGTTTTATACTAGATGTCATATCTGCAAGCCAGTTATGAGTCTTCTTTATTTAAACTCTCTTCGTATGTAGTCCATCATGTTTCATAGTGATATCTTCAAGATTACACTTATTCAAAATATCTAATGTCTTCAAGACTTTTAGAACTAGTTTATCCTTAACAGAAAACTTATTAAAATCTTTTGTATTTTATATACAGCTGATCTAGTTTTATGTAACTTACTATAGTTATCTAATACTTGCAGTTATAAAAATTACCTGTTTAACTATTATGTTATATTATTTTTATTCTTATAAAGTTTACTAGAACTTCAGTACTTATTATTATAATATCTTCTTTTTTATTCTCTACTAACTACTATTCAGGATCAACAAAACTTATCTGATTTTTAATCCAAATAGCTCAGTATGATATACATATGTATCCTTTTCTTCTGATAATTCTGACAGTCTGGTTGCTTATGTGGATTGCTATTAATAAAAATTAAACAAATTTATATTTAAAAAAAATTAATATCTTAACTTTCATAACTTATATCTTGATGAGTTTTAAAGCTATCTTAATAGTTTATTATTTAAAAAAAGCTTAGATTATATGCTTTCTTTTAAATATTAAATCATCAAATATAGTTTTAAAATCTATCAAGATATAAGTTATAAAAATTAAGCTATTAATTTTTTTTTAAATATAAATTTGCTTGATTTTTATTAACAATAATCCATGTGTTTTTTTATACATTTTGTTATTCAGTTTATCTACCTATTTCTTTAAGAATGTTTTATAGATTTTTATTAGTCTAACTATACTGTCAAAAGTTTATACTATCTCTTTATTTAGGAATTTTCAAGTAAGCTTTTGACTCTTTAGTTTTTTAGTTTATTGTGCCTGGTAATCTTATTGTAAGTTTGTACTAAAGTCTTCTGTGATATTAGTTATATATTCCTTTATATATATATAATATTACATTTTATATAGATGCCTCAAGTTACTATTTAAGATAATGTAACTTAAAGTTACAGATACATCAATCTAACTGATTATTAAAAAATAGTTTGTCATAATACAGATATAATTTTCTAAATTTCATTATAAATAAAATTTGAACATTAAACCTATCACTTGAAAAATGACAACCTAATTACTACACTATAATCACTATTTTCTATTACTAACAATTCTTCAAACTCTATAGAATTTATTAATATTATACATTTTATTAACAAATAATTTTTATAAGATTTCTCTTTAATCATATATTTTATATAATATCTCGATTCTTATTGATTTTTTTTGATATTAAGGTAATTTTTTTGGTTTTTTAACTTTTATTAACAACTTTATTAGTAATATAATTTAGTAAACTACTACAGAAGAGTATACAATTGGCTATACATATAACTTTTTTATATTATTTATTTAAAAAGTTTGCTCAAAGGTTTTGTACCAATTACTTATTTAACATCTCTACTTGAATGTTCTACTTTAAACTCTTTGAATTTGCAATCTGTATTAACATTACTAGAGTATACTCAAATGCCTAGATTATTATCTAAATCTTAGAAATATTTTATTTTCAAAATAAATCACTTAAAGCCTTTTGTACCTATTTCTATAGCTAACTTAGTATTATTATGATAGAACTAATACTTGTAGTCAGAGTTATATAATTTAATTACTATATTTTTGTAAAGTTTATGCAGACCTCAGCATCTATTTCACAGTATAACTCTACTATTTTAGTATATATACTTTTGCCTTTTTATTTGTCTTTTTACTAGACTTTTAATTCAGATAGTCTATATAAAATTACAATCAGTCTATTAGTATATTGGGTTGGCTTAATATTCTTTTTCTTCAGTTTATTCTAATAGCCTGGTTGGTGGTATCTCTAAAACTTTCAACTTATAGGTTCTTACTCATCCAGATACTATAACTGAGTATTATAATTTTGATATTTGTTTTTTTAAACTAGTTTTTTCAGTAAGGTTATTAAAGATCTGACTACCTCTTTATTTAGGTTTTTTCAAATAGATTTCTTATTACTTAATTTTAACAAATTTATATAGCCACAAGGACTTATCTAGTATTTGCATTATCCAATTGTTAGTTTGCATTTTTTTGTATAATGTTATACTTATATAGATGCTCTATAACCTGTCAATCATGCTAATGCAACCACTATTACAGATATTCTAATTTAATTATTAGTAACAATTGACATAATACAAATTTTATATAAGTAATTATCTAAATTTTTGTTATTAATAGAATTTAAATACTTAATTTACTACTTAGAAATTGACAACTTAACTATTTTACTAGGTTACTATACCCATATCATGATTATCATTTGAGGTTTTTTTTAACTTATTCTAATTAGAAAATAATTTGAAATAATTATCTATAATATTTATAAGGAAATAAGAGGTATAATATCATATCAAGTGTCTTTTTAGTAACACAAATATAGTTTAGAAATCTTTATTTAGAAAATTTTTTTTATAATTAAATTTTTTATTATATCTTAAAGTTTTTATTATTATATTATATAAATAAAAAAAAGAACCAAATATTAAATTATATATTTTTCTAATCAATCAAATTTTTTTTCTTCTTAAACAGTCACATTAGTACTTTATTAAGATTTTGAAATTACAATTGCAATTATATAAATATTCTTAACAACTAAGTTTAACATTACCTAGCCACCTTACTGATATCTAAATGCAACCTGTTACATTACTTCAAACAAAAATAAGCTACTTGTCTAACTACTTAAAGTCCATAATAAAAAGGTATGCTTCCTTCTATAACAAGTTCCAAAATTGTCTTCTGTGTTTTTGTTCTAATTTGTTTTTGTTTTTCTTTTGTTCTTTCTTTCTTTTCTTCAATTCTTTGCTGATTTGTTTTTTTTTTTTTTTTTACTTGGTTTTAGCTTTTTTTTTTTCTCTTTCTCTTTTTAACATACTTATTATTTCTGCTTTTTCTTCTCATTCACTAATCTTCTCATATCAGACTTTTTATACTTGTTCATAAAATATATTTTAGGCTGTACTTGCTATTACACTTGCAAACTGTTGTCTTGATTTTATATTTAGAAGTTGTTGTAACTAATTCAATGTTTCTTTTAGAATTAGGCCTTTAATTAGTATCTTTTTTATTTTTATTTTTTCTGCTTTTGTTTTTCCAAAGAGCATAGTATATAACATATATAGAGGAATTTGGTCTTTTTCTTTTTCTTTTAGTTCTTTCTAAGCTGTTATAATAAATACTTTTTGAATCCTTTTCTACAAGTTTTTTTGTCCTTTATATACTGCCAAGTGCACTTGTGTTTCTTTGACTTTATCTTGACATACTTGGCATTCTGTTGTTGTATACACATTTGGTTTTCTTTTGTTAAGTTCTTTTAAAGTTAGAAGTTTATTTATTACACATTTTATAAATATACTTCTTCTGGCACTAATTCTTCTTGTTGTATAATACACCTCTTTAGTCATTTTTAGCCTTTTCCATAAATATGTCTAATTATAAATTGTAACTTCTGATTCTGGTTTTAAGTCTTTAATTGCTTTTGCTTCTTTTCACTTTGCTTCTAATTTTGCATTTGTTATTAATTTATATAGCAATCTTACTAGTATGTTAGTTTGTTGTTTTCTTACTCTAAATAGTACTCTATCTCTTTACAACTGACTTTTTTAACCTAAACTATCTTTTTGCTTTTTGCTTCTTTCTTCACTAGGCTATTAGCTTTGTCATTCCATTTATCTTTACTGTGACTTTTTATTTTAACTAGTTTTAATTGAATATTCTTTGTTGTAACAAGGTCTCTAATCTTTATTATCTATATTGTATTTTTCTTTTTAAGAATCTTATTTATATTTGTCTGTTCCAAACCTCTACTAATATTTTGTATTGCAACATTACTATCTGTATGTATTTCTAATTGTTTTCTTTTTAGTATTGTTAAGATTGCTGCTTATATTGCTGCTAGCTCAGTTATCATTAATGTTTGCCATTCTTCTAAATCTAATACTATTTTCTCCTCTGGCCATTCTTGAGTTTTGTTTATTTGAACTCATTCTATATTCATCTTGTTTTTATTTAATATATCTTCTTTAACTTTCATGCTTGCTAGTACTATCTATATATATTATATACTTATTCTTGTTTCTTGTTATGTTTCTTCTTAAAACTTTTATTATTTTTTGATTAATATTCTCATTTAGCTTTTGGTGTTTAGTAATTTCTATTTCTAACTTCTCTATTATTTTAATTTTTTTAAGTTTTTGCTCTTTATTTTCTGGTCTATTCATCTTTACTGTTTCTGCTATTTGATTTATTGCTATATTAATTTTGTTACTACTACTTTTTATTAACATATTAGGAACTATATTAATTTTGCTGTTTATTCTAATCTACTGTTGGCAGCTATTTTCTATTTGTTTTTCTACTTTTAGACAATCTTCATATCTATTTATTTTGATTGCTAATTTCTTTTTTTTGCTCTGCATTTGCCAGTATTCTACTAGTATTTTTTTTTTTCTTTTTAATTATTTTTTTTAACTGTCTATAATTATGTGCTATATACTATTTATTCTTTTTTTTGCTTATTCTCTGATATACTTTTTCATTTAATTTGTATTGCTTGCATATTTTGCCTATTAGTTCTGAAGCATCTTTTGACTTTTCTGCTTTCTGGTTTACTAAGCACTTTAAGTTCTATTATTTTAAACTACTCTGTTTTTTTTCTTTTGCTTGATAGATCTTGGTAGTTTTTTAGCTGTTGTCATATAATTAAACTTTTTCTTTTATATTAAGTAGCTAGTTTAAATATACTAAACCTTCTTCATTTACTTTAGTTTCACTTCTCTTTTATAAACTAGTATCTACAAGTTTATTTATTTTAGTATCATACCTAAACATTATCTATAAGTTGCTTTCTGTTCTTATATTTATTTTTAGTTTCTTGCTTTTAAAATTGTTAGACAGGCCAAGTTGTTTCTCTAACTGTTTATGTTCTCTAATATCTTCTCTACTTTCTATATATCTTCTGTTAAGCCTACTCTTTGGCAGCTTTGTGTTATTCTTAGTTTTGTTAGCTGTCCTAGACTGTCTTGTTTGTTTAATCTTGCTAGTAGTCTATCTACTTGTTTCATTACTATTTTTTGTTATAGCATTCTGCAGCTTCTGAGGTCTTTGTACTCTATTATACAGTTCTCTAATGTTCTCTATAGGTTACTCTTCTGTTTTATTAGACTTATCATTAGTTGATGTATTTCACTTAAACTTTTTTCTTACATCTTTATTAACTGTAATATGTAACTTAGTTTTGGTATTATTACTATATTGTTTATATATGCAATTTAACTTATTGTAATTTTTTTGTATCTAAGGTCTTTTATTGTTTGGCTTATTATTCCTTTTGCTTTTTTCTTTACTAGTGCTTTATATATTCTGCTATTTAGTCATATTTCTAAAGATTGAACTATTTTGTTTCTTGGTTCTTCTATTATTTTGCTTTCTTCAAATATTATCTTTCTTTTTTCTTTTTCTAATTTTATATTTATTATTAGCAACTTTAATTTTATTTTATTTATTTCTATATCATTTATTGTAAAGAACTCTTCTGCTATTTCTAAGATCTTTATTAGTTGCTATCTACTATTTGCAATTTATATAATATTATTTGCATATACAATTGTTGCTTGACAATATTTTACAATATTGTTGCATTGCATGTCTTTTCTTATTTGTTACTCTACTGTATAGCCTAAACTTTCATCTTTTTGTACTTTTTTTAGCAATAGATCATAAAAGAGTCATCATATTAGCAATAATTACTTTATTCTAATTTATATCATTTTTTGCTGTTATTTTTTCTGTTAAACTATAAGCTATGATAATTCTTAGTTGTTTTTTGTAAAAAAAGTTTAAAATATATTTTATTGTTTCTTTGGGTATCTTAAGTTTTTACAATACTAATTCAAGACTTTTAAGTAGGACTAAGTCAAATGTCTTTTTCATGTCTTATAAAAGTATTCATACTTTTTTGTTCTTTTCTCTTATCTCTTTCATTATTATATTTAGAACATGCATTAGCTGTTCTGTTAAGTTACCTAAGAGGCTTGCATAATTTGGTTCTCTAAGTATATCTTTTTTTATAAATATTTTGGCAAGCCTTTTTGTTATTACTTTTGTTATGACCTTCCTAAATAATTCTATTAGAGCTATTGGTTGAATATTATTTAAGCTATATCTCTATTCATTGTCTTTCAAAATTAGATAAACTTGTACTATTTTCTATTTAGTTGGTATCTCTTCTATTTTTAAACACAAATCTACAAACTTCTAAATACTTTTTGTGTTTTCCTTTCTGTTTACTTTATCAGAATATAACTTATACCTAATATGTCTAAAGCTATTCCTATTTTTAACTCTTTTAGTACTTCTTCTTATTCTCTTTCTTTGATTTCTTGTTCAATTTTTATGTACTATTCTTTTTTAATATCCTTTCATGGTTTGTATATTTCTTTTCACTCTTCTGACATCTTTTTCAGTTTGGTATTTCTTTTTCTAAATTGCTTTTTGTAATGTTCTGCTATTTCTTTCTTAACCTTTTTTGGTCTTATTAACAGACTTGTATTTTTTTAGTTTGCTTAATAATTTTGTCAAGTACTATCTTTTTATAAAGCCTATTTAAGAAACTTATTATCATTCTTCCTTGGTCTATCTTAATTATTTCATATTTCTTATTATATTTCTTCTATTTGTCTTCTTTGTACTTGTTCTCATTTATTTTTTCTTCTTTCTTGTAATAGCTTTTTTCAACTCTTTATATCTTTTATTTATGCATTCGATCATTGTTTTTGTAGTTTTAATAGTTTTGCATCTATTTTTTTGTCTACTTTTTTTAATTGTTTATTTATTTTGGTTTCTTTTTCTTTTGTCATTTTCTGTTTTTTTTTGTTTTTACATATTTAATTAGTCTTTATATTTTAATAATATTTCTTTTCTTCAGTTGTTATTTTTTCAAACTTTTTCTTTTGTTTGTTATCATGTTATATACTTTTTTTTTGAATATATGTTTGCTTGCTGTCATAATAATTGCTTCTTTATTACATTCCAGATGTTATTTATTTTGTTTATTTTTCTAACTTTATTTTGTTCTTCTTTCTGAATGCCTTTTAGAGTTTCTTTAGCTTCTAATCAGTTTTGTAACTTTTACATATAGTTTTTCCAATCTTCTGTTTTTGTTTGACTATACAAAAATATTGTTTTTGACTGCTTTTTTCTCTTAATCTTTACTTTGCTTCTTTCTGCTATTATGTGTTTAATTTACATTTTTGTTATTAGTATTTTATTATTATTTTCTGTGATTTCTTTTGCTTCTTCAATGTCTGATTTTTGCAATTCTGTTGCTAGTCTATTTGATACCTATATATAGTTAATTCTGGTTACTATTTCTTTATTTGACTATGTATACTGTTATCTTGTTAGGTGCATATCTCTGTATATGTTACTAAAGTCTTGTTTTTTCATCTAATTAAAGATTGGCAATTTTTTGTAATTTGTTGTTTATTGAAGTTGTCTATTTAATATATTGTCTACTATATAATTAAAGTTACCTATTACAACTATTTGTGTTTGTTTTTTTCTTTTTAAGATTGTTTCTATAATTTTTTGCTAAATGCTTTTTTTTACTATCTTGTCACTTGGTAGTATATAAATTGCAATAACTACAAATTCTATTTGCTTAAAGTATAATGTAATTTTTATCATATACTCACTTATCTTTTTAACTGCACCAATATGTTTTTTCTATTGTTCATTTACCAGGATTCTGACATCTGATCTTTTTTTCTTATTTTTTGCTATATTTACCTAGTACCTTATATATTTTTTCTTTTTAGCATATATTAAAAATTTTTCTTCTCTTTTTATAAGATTCATTTCTATAATTTCTAGTATTGCAATTTCTTCTTCTTTTGGCTAATTGAGCAAATTTTCAGCCTTTGGTTTTGAGTTCATTAACATTGTATTATATGATTTTGATTTCTTTTTTTTCTTCTTTTTATTTTTTTTTCAGATGTTCTTGCATTATTTTTATGTCTTTAGTCTTCTTTCTTTTTATTCTGCTCTTTTCTCTTTTTAGACTAGAAGGTATCTCTTTTTTCTTTTTTTCAAAACTTTTTTTCTTTTGCAGAAAATTACTAATTTTCTCATTTGCATTTATAAGTTCAACTAAGGCACCTTTAGGAGCAGTTAGCCAGGCCTTCTTTTATATCTAGCTAAGTATCTTCTAATCAGTTTAGCCTATTCAAGATTTGATCTAAAATTTCTTCTATTTATTTTGTTTCTATATATGCTTGTGTATTTGGTCTTATTTTCTTTTCAATTATGTTTTTGTTATTTCTTTCTGCATTAATATTTTTATTTTCTAACCATTCTTATATATTCTGTAATTAAGAATTACTTTTTATTTTAATATATTTTCCATTTAGAATCTGCCTATTTGTGTTCTAGTTTTTTTCATTAATAGTATTTATATTTCCTAATCACTCTTCTGTATTTTGTATTTGAAGATCATTTCTTCTCTTTGTATATCTTCTGTTTGGATTTTGGCTAGTTCTTTTTTAGCTTCTTTCTTTTCTTCTTCTAATAGTTTTTTTTTTTTTATTTTTTTATTTTTTTTTGTTTAGTCAAGATACTTAGAAATTATTATATCTAATTAGTTTTGATTAAGCTGCCTTTATTTCTTTTTTTGTCACAAATGTAATTATTACTGTTTTTCTTTAATTCCTATTTCTGTTTGGCAGAATATAAACTGATTTTCATTTTTGTTTTTTAGACAATATAATAGTAAAACTTCTGAAACATTGCTTGGCAGCTCTATTATTTTTACTATATACTAACTTTGCTTTTGTCTTGCTTCATAATTTTTTTGTCTTTAGTTACTTTTACTAGTTTGTTACTATTAACTAGTATAGACTATAGAATATCTTCTTTTTCTGATTCTTTTACTTAAACTATTGTGAGAGATTTGTATTAGAATCTTTTAATTTTTGTTATATGTGCTTTTTTAAATCTTCTGCAAATATATTCAAGTTTTTTTCTATTTATATTTGCTAGTAGGTCTTTAATTGTTATATATTTTAAGTTTTAAGTTTTTTTTTTCTCAGTATCTATTTGGACTTCTTTAAGCTCTTTTTTACTTTCTTGCTATTTATATTTCTTCTTTTTATTTTTTGATGTTGTTTTTTTTTTTTTGATATTTTTTGTTATATATTTTTTGATTTTTTTTCTTGTCTATTCTTTCTTTTTCTGCAATCATTTTGTACTAATTACTTTCTTTTTTGCTAATTCTTTGTATAGCCTTATTTCTGTCATACTCACAATCAAAGTCTACTTCTATCTATAGATTTCTTCTTTTAAATACTTTTTTAATGTTTTTAACATACTTATTATTTTTTAGTAACTATCTGATAAAGTTTGTATGTTCTTCTAGAGTCTTTTCAAGTATATTATATGCAGATATATTTGCAAGTAGGCTGTTATTTCAATTGCTACTTCTCTTGCTTAGTGTTCATATGTTTTTTTTAAGTAGTACTTTTACTATATCAATTTTTTTTCTGATTTTTTTTTTTTTATTGTTGATTTCTGTCTTGATTCTTTCTTATTTATTTTTACATCTTCTTGTTTTTGTTCTTTCTCTTTTTTTTTATAAGTAGATGATTCAGCTTCTACTTGGCTATTATATATTTATTCTATCTTTATACTTACTTCTTCTTTTGCAGTTTTAATACTTGCTTGTAAGTTTTTATTGGTCTCTTTATTCTCTACTTTTCTTTTTTGTATATCTTTTTTTGGCTCTTCTTGTCTTTTCTCTATTTTATTTGTTTGTTGCTATTCTTCTTTCTTTTCTATACTTATTTTATTTTAGTACTATTTTATAAAATCAAGCTTTTTTTCAAGTTGCTCTCTTTCTGCTTTTTCTAATATTTCTTTTGTTATTTACAGAAGGGCTATTTTATTTGGGTCTTGTTTTGTAAGTGCTGTAATGATGTTATTTTCTCTACTAGGTATTGCTTATATCTTGCTTGCTTTATTAAAGAAGATTTTTATTATACATATTGTTCATTGCCTTATATGCCCTTCTTGTGAAAATTGTATTGAAACTTTCTCTATATTCTTTTGGTAGACTTTTGTTTATATTACATAATTGTTTCTTAGATGCTTTTAAATCATATGTTCTATTTAGATTAAGCTAATTTGATATATGTGTTTGTTTGTTTACTTTGTCTGTCCTATTGTGTCTTCTTATGTAACTTGAAGAATCTATGAGACAGAGATATAACAATTCTCTAAAATTTTTTAAATTTTTTATTTTTCATTAAAAAAATTTTTTGTATATTGTTTTTTGCTATTTTTATAGTTTCTCTTCTGTATCTTTGCTATTTAACTACATGCAACTTTTGCTATTCTATCTTTTTTGTTAGTATCTTGAGTCTTGTTTTTTAGTCTAAATATCAGGTTTTTCTAAGTTTTGCTTTTTAAAATTTTTTAGTCATAGAATCTATAGAAGAGAGTTTTATATAATTAAACAATTAGTAAAAATAAATAATAAAATTATAAAACTAAATAATAACAATATAATTAAAAGAAGATTGCTATATATTACTGGTGATGATCATCATTAGTATTATATGATTAGATGCATATAACATAGAGCATTCTTAAAATATATCTGAAGCATAAGCTCTTAACTTATAACTAAAAATAAATAAATTTAATTTAAAATAGTTATTATATGCAAACTAACTCTGATTCTAAAAAACTAAAATTGGGACATCTTTACTCTGGATATATTTTAAGAATTTTCTATAATGTAATATCTATACTATGTAACCAAGCTTATTACATTGTATTACTAATATCTCATAACTAAATCTATTACCATATTAACTCAAAATGTAGATTAAAATTTTAAGTTTAAAAATTTTAATCTATACTCTGAATGTTATTCTGATATTATAAATATTATAGACAATCTACTATTTTAATATTACTAGACTAAAAAAATATACAAATTATAATACTAACAGTAAACACTTAGTGAAGTTTTTAGCTTAGTAATGCTAGAGTATAATAGGCAGCCCAAGTGTATTATATTTAATAATTAAAACCTATTATTATATATTGCAGAAAAAAGATCTAAAACTTTTTATTTATTTTGTATAATATATATAAATTGCCAATAAATAGATCAAATCTTTTAAATTCTTGATCTCAAGTCTTAACTGACTTGTTTATATAATTATTTGATTTAGTATTAGCATAATAATTAACTAAATAATAAGCAATACTAAGTAACACAAAGCAAACTATATATACTAAATATAAGTTTTGCCAAGAACTTTAACTAGTTCAGTTTTATATTATTTAACACTACTATGTAATTTACCTTGGTTTGTACTACTGATTTATTATAACATGGCATATATATAGTTAATAAATTATTAAATTAAGACAAAAAGTGATTTACTATGCAAGATGCATATATGTATTACAGAATATTAATTATCTAAATCTGTTTTTACTTAATATTTCTTATTTTTATATATGCTTTAGTTCTTAACTGTTATTTTCTTTTAATTATTTTCTTTATTAGCTAAATTTGACTTATATTGATTGCATTTTCTAATATTGTAACTTTTTTTAAAACAATAACTACAGGTTTTAAAAGATAAAGATATATGCAAACATTATTTTCTTCTGTTAAAGACTTGAAACACTTTAGAAGACAACCTTTTGGCTTATAGTATTTTGAATTTGATATATTTGAAAATTTTTTTATCACTTAAGTAGCAAACTTCTTTTATATGTAATCTAGTATTTCTATAATATTTCATAATAAATTCTATAAAAAGACTAGTAAGTTCTGGTATAGCTAAGGAACTTGGCATAGTAGTTATTAGTATGTCACTCCTGACATGCCATTATCTTAAAAATTAGAAGTAATATATCACTTTATATTAAATATTTTTAGATGCTATTAATTAAATATACATATCAAATATATATTACATAATATATATTTATTAAGTTTTACATTATATATACATATATACTTTCTTACACTAGTATCAGAGTTCAGGTATGATACTGCCATGCTTTAATTGTACTGTTTCAGAGTTTATAACCTTAATTCATACATCTTAACTAGATTAATACATATTGTCCAAACTTGAATATTTTAAATAAAATTTATATAAAATCAAATGTATAAAAAAGCATTTGATTATAAAAATGATAGTAATTACTTTATTGTTTGATGTTGTAATATATTATACTTTATATATGTTGTAAAAAAATATTATATTATATTGCATACTATGTATATTAACAATGATTCTGTTCAAAATTGCTACTTTTCAAAGATCTGATTATTTATTACTTTAGTAATAGTATATAATTTAACGAATTGAGGTTGCATTATTCAAATCAATGAGTTATCAGGATTTTTAAACCTTTAGTCATATAGTATAGCCCAAATTGTAGGCAATATATATATATTGCTTATATAGTTCACAAATAAGTTTTTTTTGTACTAATAAAAAAAAAACTAACAAATTCAAACCTGTCTAATAAATGTAAAGATAGTTAAAAAAATTTATATAAAAGCAAGTTTATCTAATATTTGTAGTAAAAATACAATAATGCTTATTAATAAGAAGTATATAAATTTAAAAATAAATTATAATCTAATATATTATATAAAAATATATAAAAAATGACTTTCTTTTAAATAATTTGATTAGTAGATTAAACATATATATAATAAATAACTTTATTCTTACTATTCTATTAATAAAAATTTCATTATAAAATCTTCACCTTCTTTATCTCCTTTTAGTTTTATGCTTCTTGATATAAAAGTATATAATAATTATTAAAATAGATTTTGGCACTTTATAGAAAAGATTACAAATAACAGATATACAGTAAAGTATACCTATTGTAATAGTAAGTTGCCTGGCTGTTCTAATAAACTTCATACTTATATTCTTTCATACAATAGCTAGTCTGCTGCTAAGAAAAGCAATTATGTTAAAAAAATTATTAGCTCTACTTTTAAATTTTCTTTTAAGTCTTAAAAGAATATTAAAATTAGTTTTAACTCTGATAATAGAGAATCTACATATGTTAATAAAAATAAGACGATACAAGTAAAGTAATTGTTTTTTATAATTAGAGATGCAGACAAATTGTTCTAATAATGCCATAACTTTGCCACAACATGCTATAATAATATTCAATAATTATAAAAAGTTATAGCAAATATGCTGTAATTTTTTATAATTGTTTAATATAGTTACAGCATATTACAGCAAAGTTGTGATATCATTGAACAATTTGCTTGCATCTCTACTTATAACATAGAATTCTAAAAGTAATCTATCCTAGCTTTTAGTTTTTAATTATAAGTTTTTTATCTAAAAGTTTTTTTTTAAAAACTAACCTAAAAGTATTAATAATAAATAACTTATAATTTTGTATTAAAGATTTATAAAGACTAACCTGATTGGGTTATAAAAAACAATTAATTAATTTATATAGTCTAATTATAAATATAAAAAAATTTTAATTAGTAACCTTATATGTTATTAATATTACTAGTTGCTTATCTTATTTCATATTAAAATATTAAGAAAGCTTGATAAATTGGTATACAAAACCAATACCACAAGACCAACAAGCTAAAATAGATAAAAAAACTACTCAATGCAGTTTTTCATAGCAACTTGCTATTTAAGATTGTTGAAAACTCTTCTGTTTTTAAATTTCTTAATAAATTAGCTCTAAATTATAAACTGCCTTCTGCTAACACATTATATGCTAAAGTTCTTAATAATTTAATTTTATTTTATTTGAAAAAGAAGTTTGAATAATGGAATTTATTACTAATATTACAATTGCATTAGATAGATGGCAAAATATATTAAAAAACTCTATTTACAATTTTATAGTTTTGAAAGAAGATCAAACATATGTTTTGGACATTATTGATTTATCATCAAACTAATATACTGTAGCATTTCTTAAGGATAAATTTGAAAAAATTTTTTAATTAAGTTTACTTATTAGTAATTCTTTGGTTATTGCTTGTGTTACAGATAATCCTTTCATTATGATTAAAATAAGAACAGATCTTCAAAAAGACTATCCAAATATTGTTTTAATTCACTACTGCCTCCATGCCTTTAATCTACTTGCAAAGAACATTTTTGCTTTTCAGCCTTTATTTACAGTTATAAAAAATAACCAAAAGCTTATTAATTTTTTTACTTCTTTTTATATCTGGTTTCAAACAATATGTAATTGGCAAAAAAAAAAAGAATTGAGTTATTTATTAATAGCATTTTGTAAAACAAAATGATATTCTTTTTTAAAAGTCTGTTTAGGTATAAAACTTATAAAAGAGTATTTAATTCATGTATTAGACTTAGTAAAACTAACAATTATCCTATAATTAAAATAGAAATTCAAGATACAATTAATAACTGTTACCACTTTGCTAATAATGATACATTGTTAACAGTACTTATTTCTGTTGTAAATGCTATTGGTCATCTTGAATCAAGAGATGCTACATTAGCAGATATTTTTAAGAAATTAATAGGCATTTATAATACTATTTATACAACAAATATTCCAATTGATGGTTTTAAAAATCATACTTTAGTAGCTATAAATAAATAAATCTATGAGTTTTCTGATAGTATCTATTTCGTTGCTTTTTTTTTATTATCTAATTATAAGCAAATTGCTATATCAAAAATTATGTTTAAAGATTTAATTATTAAGGCTTTATTAGAACTAGCAAAAATTTAAAGATTTGATAAAATAAAAGCAACACTTTTATTAAAAAAGCTTATTAACTATAAAAATAAAGATGCTTCTTTTAATACTTACAAAAATATTAATATAAGTTTTAGAATCTTTTGAAAAAAAATTACTGAAAGCTCATCACTTTTTTGATGTTTTGCTATAAAAATATTTTTAATTGTTTCTCATTTAGCAGTTATTAAATATCTATTTTCTAGTCTTGGATTAGTAAAAACAAAATTATGAAACAAAATGTCTTCTATTCTAATAGGAATGCTTAGAATGCTTTGACATAATCTCTAACAAAAACTATCAGAATTACCAAAAAAAAAAATAAAAAAAATTTTTGTTTCATTAACTAATTATATTATAAATATAGATATTGAAAATACTATTATTGATCTTGTTTTTGAAGAATTTGATGAAGAATTCTTACAAATTAGCATTGAGGCAATAGATTTTTTTATAAATAATAAATTAATATTAAATTTTTTTTTCAATATTAAGTCTTTTGAACAAAATCAAAATATATATAAAGAGAATTTAACTGTTTTTTCATAAAAGCCTTCTAGTATTAATAAGAATTGGTTAGTTGATAATATATTTCAATTTTATAATTATTCAAACTTTGATTACAATAGTTAATAAAACAATACAATAAAAAAAAATTTTTAAATTAATATATACAATATATTACTATTACACATCATGTAACTAATATACATATTAAAATTTAATGTTAAACCTTTAACATATATATATTAAAAATTTAGTGTTAAACTTTTATAAATTTATATATAATAAATCAAATACCTTCATAAATACTTTTATTAAGTAATAATTTGAATAGTTTTATTAAATAACAAGTTAAATAATGATGGGCTTAAAATATTATATAGTATTATATTATTATAACTTATATAAAAAGATTTTAACAGTTCTATGTATTATAATAAATATATATTTATATTTTAATTATTAAAGAAAATTTTGTACTAGTTACAATAGCAGTTTCAAAATCGCAATCTTTAAAAATAATATTAGTATTTTTGCTATTTAAGAGATAAATATATATACAAGTAATTAAAACTTTTATTTATCATAAAGTTAATTTTTGTATATAAAGTAAGAGAAATATACTAGGTCTAAATAACATAATATATATTACTAAAATTTATTAAACTACTTTAATTCAACTTTAATAATGACAAAACTATAATTGAAGTATCAAAAAACTACATAGATCCAAGTAATCTAATTTTTATTATATATTATATATATATAGTACATATAATTATATAAAAATTATATTACATAAGATAGTAGCATGCCAGAGTGTCACTTTGATATGAAATTTAAAAAATAGCATGCTACATAGCATGCCAAATTAATTTTTGCATGCCAAGTTTTCTAGATATAGCATCTTTTTTCACAGCAACTTAAACATTAGTTTTGCTACTAATATCATTGCATCAAATTTAATATTTTTATTAATATCTTCTTTAATAGTAGATGTATAACTATTTGCAATTTGCATTTAATTAATATAATGTAATGACTTGGTGATATAGGTTTTTGTTTCTTAAAAAATTATAATATAATTAGTTGTTTTAACTAGATCAGACTTAAACCAGTGTGTATAAATAAAACCTATATAGAAAATAGCTTTACTAGATTGAAAAAGAACTTTATACTGATGCTGACAAGGCATCTCTTAATTAATAATATATATATATACAAAGTAATATTGAATTACTAAGAATTACTATATAATGTAGCTTTGAAGTTGAAGGCATTGCAGCAATATAATAAACTTTACAAATTTTTTGGAGTTTATTATTATTTATATTAAATAAAAGATCATGTAGTCTAATTTGTGATGTGTTATAAATATGTTCAACTAAACTTATAAATTCAACATTAAATTTCTTAATCTGATTAATTATAATCATTGCTTTTTGATATAATAATGACTGCCACATTTGGGCTCTCTGAAGTAACAGCAGAGTAAGAGCTAAATAATCTTTTAGAACAGAATCAATATTCTTAAAAATAGTATCATAAGTTGAAAAAAGGCCAGTTAAGAGATTTGATCTATAATAATTTCTAATTCTACTATATTATGCCTTTTTTTTAAGTTCAACTTCAATTATCTTTACTAATTTCTTTAATAAAGTTTCTCAATAAAAACTCTTTCCCGTAGATCCTAATTTACTAAGAAAAATAAAAATAAAAAATTGGAAATATACAATAGAAAAACAGTAAAGAAAACTAAATAAACATACAGCAAAGCTCATATTGAGCATAATAGTAGCATCTGGCAGCTAGACATAGATACACTAACAACAAATACAGCAAAGATTAAGAGGAAAAGAGACAAAG